>RJWJ010030770.1:0-19674 GCA_004363605.1 Indri indri | reverse complement strand
TTTTTGCATGCTACAAATCTGATAAAGGGCTGATAACTAGAATCTACTTAGAACTCAGGAAAATCAACAAGAAAAAATCAAACAATCCTATCAAAAAGTGGGCAAAGGACATGAACAGAAACTTTTCAAAAGAAGACAGAATAATGGCCAAAAAACATATGAAAAAATGTTCAACATCTCTAATCATCAGGGAAATGCAAATCAAAACCACAATGAGATATCACTTATCGCCAGTGAGACTGGCCTTTATCGAAAAGTCCCAAAACAATAAATGTTGGCATGGATGCAGAGAGATAGGAACACTCATGCACTGTTGGTGGGACTGCAAACTAGTGCAATCTCTGTGGACAGCAATATGGAGATACCTTAAAGAGATACAAGTAGAAGTACCATTGTATCCAGCAATCCCATTACTGGGCATCTACCCCAAAGAACAAATGATACTCTGTAAGAAAGACACCTGCACCCGAATGTTTATAGCAGCACAATTCACAATTGCAAAGATGTGGAAACAACCCAAGTGTCCATCAATATATGAGTGTATTAATAAAATGTGGTATACGTATACCATGGAGTACTATTCAGCTTTAAGAAACAATGGTGATATAGCACCTCTTGTATACTCCTGGATAAAGCTGGAACGCATTCTACTAAGTGAGGTTTCCCAAGAATGGAAAGACAAGCACCACATGTACTCACCGTCAAATTGGTATTAACTGATCAACACATAAGTGCACATATAAGAATAACATCTATTGGATGTTGGGCAGGGGGAGGGGGAGGGGCCGAGTATATGCATACACAAAGAGTGCAATGCGCACCACCCAAAGGATGGACATATTTGAAACTCAGACTTGGGGGGGGTAGGGCAACATACATAACCTAAACATCTGTACTCCTATAATATGCTGAAATAAAAAAAATTAGAAAGGTACTTCCAATGATCCAGTATTTTATTCAAGGAAAATGGTCAATGCTTATTAAGAACATTGAGCTTGTTGCATTTTAACTTGCTTTATTCCACTCTTCCTCTCCCCAACTCATTTAGTACCCTCAAAAACTAAAAGCCTCACAACCATGATGGCTGTGAAATCCAGCAGCATTTTTAGAGACAGTTTGGGTTTGGACCTCCATAGAAAGCCCTGCTCCCTATTTGACCTGTCCAGCACCTCCCAGTAGAAGCCCTTTTCTCAGGATTGTCTTCACTTGACCCAATTTAGAACTCACTCTGAGAGCAGCCCAATGCCCTTGGTGCTTGTGAAGAAAATATGTAAATAAAAATAAATTGGCAGCAATTGTTTCATGTCACAAGTTCTTGAGGCAGCATTACTAGTTTGGGAAAATGAAGCCGACTAAAAATTTAGACACCATGGTATGAGATGTTCACAGGGAACTTTGAAATGCTCTAACACGTTTCTGGGACTTTAGGAGGCCACATACATGTGCATGGCTATGAATGTACCTAGGACATACTCAAGAAGCCCCTCATCTCTCTCCTCTGGATGACCTTCAGGATCTGCACAACAGGAAGCAAAGGCTAAGGAAAAGCTGTAACTGCTAGATAATTGAAAGTGTCCCAACATAGTCCTTTGGCCACAACTGGAGACTCACTGGTTTAAAGCACTGGACCAAGAAGGAAACATCTGTCCAATTATTAGATGTCTACCAAGATGACCAAGCAGAGGCTGGGTGCGGTGGCTCACACCTGTAATCCTAGCACTCTGGGAGGCCAAGGCGGGCGGATCATTCTGAGCTCAGGAGTTCAAGACCAGCCTGAGCAAGAGCGAGACCCTGTCTCTACCAAAAATATAGAGAAATTAATTGGACAGCTAAAAATATATAGAAAAAGTTAGCCGGCCATGGTGGCGCATGCCTGTAGTCCCAGCTACTCGGGAGGCTGAGGCAGTAGGATTGCTTGAGCCCAGGAGTTTGAGGTTGCTGTGAGCTAGGCTGACGCCACGGCACTTGCCCCAGGTGAGAGAGTGACTCTGTCTCAAAAAAAAAAAAAAAAAGAAAAAGAAAAAAGATGACCAAGCAGAGACTTCAGTGGCTACATATGACAAATAACAGGGACTTTGTCATTGGTTACAGAAGTCACTAAATCAGCAATGACAAACCATGGGGGTGAGAGACTCTCCAGAGTTGAGTTATTTAAAATACCTAGTGTAACAAAAAAATGAGACATGCAAAGAAACAGGAAAGCATGTCTCATAACATGGGAGACAAATGCAGTCAATAGACACTGTCCCTGATGAAGCCAGGATGTTGGACTTATTAAACATACTTTAAGATCAGCTTTTTAAAATACTCAAATCATGTTTTTGGTGTGGCAAAGTCATAACACACAACCAAAATGTTTGCACATCCATAGTATCCTGAAATAAAAACAAAATAGTGTTAAAGTAAATGAAGTTATGTCTAAGAACTAAAGGATCATGGGATCAATGTCTTGGAATATCAGTAAAGAGAGTTTTAAAAAAATATAATAATCCTTATTCAATTAAAGGTGCTGTGAAAACTGGATAGCCACATGTAGAAGGACTGAAACAGGATCCACACCTTTCATCTCTCACAAAAATCAACTCACGGTGGATAACAGACTTAAACCCAAGGTGTGAAACTATAAGAATTCTAGAAGATGATGTTGGGAAGACTCTTATAGACATTGGCCTAGGCAAAGAATTTATGAAGATGACCCCAAAGGCAACCACAGCAACAACAAAAATAAATAAATGGGATCTGATCAAATTAAAAAGCTGCACAGCCAAAGAAACCACCATGAGAGCAAACAGACAACCTAAAGAATAGGAGAAAATATTCACATGTTACACATCTGATAAAGGGCTGATAACTAGAATATATATGGAACTCAGGAAAATCAGTAAGAAAAAAATCAAACAACCCTATCAAAAAGTGGAGAAAGGACATGAACAGAGACTTTTCAGAAGAGGATAGACTAATGGCCAACAGACATGAAAAAATGCCCAATGTCTCTAATCATCAGGGAAATGCAAATCAATACCATGATGAGATATCACTTATCTCCAGTGAGAATGGCCTTTATCAAAAAGTCCCAAAACAAATGTTGGAGTGGATGCAGAGAGATAGGAACACTCATACACTGCTGGTGGGACTGCAAACTAGTACAACCTCTGTGGAAGGCAATATGGAGATTCCTCAAAGAGATACTTTGAGTTCTACTCAAAGTAGAACTACCATTTGATCCAGCAATCCCATTACTGGGCATCTACCCAAAAGAACAAAAGACATTCTATAAAAAAAGACATCTGCACTCGAATGTTTATAACAGCACAATTCACAATTGCAAAGATGTGGAAACAACCCAAGGGCCCATTGACACATGAGTTGATTAATAAAATGTGGTATATGCATACCATGGAGTTCTACTCAGCCACAAAAAAACAATGGTGATCTAGCACCTCTTGTATTATCCTGGATAGGGCTGGAACCCATTCTACTAAGTGAAGTATCCCAGGAATGGAAAAGCAAGCACCACATGTACTCACCATCATATTGGTATTAACTGATCAACACTTAAGGGCACATATATTTACAACATTCATCATGTGTCATGCAGATGGGAGGAGGGAAGAAGGGATGGGTATATACATACCAAATGGGTCTGGTGTGCACTATCTTGGGGATGGATATGCTTGAAGCTCTGACTCAGATGGGGCAAGGGCAATAGATGTAACCTAAACATTTGTATCCCTGTAATATGCTGAAATATAAAAAAATTAAAAAATATAAGAATTCCCAATATTTTATCTATGCTGGTAATGTTTGTCTACAAAATAGGAGCTTTTCATTTAAGTTTTTAACTTTCACTGCTCAAGTGATAAGACCTCGGGTTTGGTCTGGGCCAATGTCTCAGTATCTTAATGAAGAGCAATTTTCTTCCAATATAAAGTCGACACAATACTCAGATCCATTTATGTTATCTAGGTTTCCAGATAAATATATGTATTTAAGGGTGGTACAGATGGCTTTGGTACCATGGAATCATTTTGATACAAAGCATAGGAAAAGAGTACCAGAACAATAACCAGGAAGCACAGATCTTACTTTTGTGATGGCTTCAAGAAAAATACATTTTACTATTTTAAGATTTAGAAAAATCGTTTCTCATTTTTATGGTGTGCATAGAGAACTTCTGGAAACAAGCAATTTGAGATCAGTATTCAGATTCTGAACCCAACATAGTTGAGACATGATTCCACTATACAAAGTCTTAGCCCAGACAGCCACTACATGCTTAGAAGCAGGGCTAAGACAGTGCAACAGAAGCTGGAGTGCAGAGGAGGCATCCAGGCCCATCCTGTCCTCACCATGAGGCCACAGGAGGCACCAGTGTCTGGGAAGGTATTCATTCAGTGAGACTACAGCAGTGGTACACACTGCCAGTTCCAGACCAAGGTCCCCGTGGAGCTGGAGAACTGGATAGGCAGGCAGCAGTTTGAAAAAAAAAGAAAAAAAACAGTTTGAACTCTAAATAACCTTTATGCAGAAGCTGAGGTCACTTAATAGTCTGAAATTAGAAGAAAAAGAAAGGGAAAAAAGTTCAGGCCTGCCACATTAGTGGCCTGGGTATATCATAATATCTCTTCTACAGTAAGTGACAAGTTATTTTACCTTGTACCTATCCACCAGGAAGTAAGTGACCCAATGTTTGGTGCACATTTTTAGACTTGTGGAGGCAACAGAGACCATACTTGGGTGCCTCTCATACCCCTTTACCAAGTAATCCATAAGCTTCCAAGTTGAAGTGGAACCTAGAACAAGAGTGGGCTAGACAGCAGGTACAGCTGTCCTGCTACTTGGGCCTTATGATATAACATACCATACTCACATACTGGAGTTGTCTGATATACAGAGCCTTACCCAGTCACAATAAGAAAACTACAATCTGGATGTCTAGGGTATTGGTGCAAGTCCAAGTCTTATTCTGCTAAATAACAGTTTTTGGCTTGCTGTTGGCCTATGCTAGAGACCAAAGCTGACAACAGGATGACAACCATATGACCAATAGATTTGGTGGCTTAGCCAAACCCTAGTTCATGATGGGAAGCTCAAGTTGCAAAGTTAGGTAAGCTCCATGATTGTGCATCACAAAATGAACACCAATTCTGAATTCCAGAAGGTACAGCATTTCATGAGCAGGTAACTCAGAATTCCATGGTACATCCTGTTGCTTTGCCAGCTCCTTAACCAGCATATGGCCTCTGGGATGTTTCTGATTAGCTGAATAGGTGTGCAAACCTAACTACGGATGGGGCCTGCAGAGCATGCCAACAACACTAGCAACTGGAAAGTGCTCCCAGTGGGTAGACTTTCAGGTAGTACATGTTTTATCTACAGTTCATGAAAGGAGAGGTGAGTTGTCACATCAATTGTCACATTTTCATTGGTAGTAACCAATAAATCAACTGGTAGGCAAAGAGATGAAATGAAATTGAGGACATCACAGCCTGATCTCAAGCTATGCCACGCTTACTCACTGCGGGACAATGGTGGCAGGAAATGAAGGCTGTAACAGGGTGGGCTTCCTAGGAATTAGGCTGAGATGGATGTCTCAGGTGGGAAGTTTTTTAGGTAGTGCTTTTAGGATCACCACCTGTGGAGGGAGGGAAGCAGGATTGGGCAGGGGCAGCCTCCCTGAGCTGACATACTGTATCAATGGAAACCGCAGCCCACCTCACAGAGGACTCGAGTGGGATGGCCTTTTGGGTTGTTCTAAGTTAGGGTGGAAGGGTCAGGCTATCATACTTCCACACTGATCAGGCACTAGGCCTAATAGGTCATTACCTCTCTCTCTTCTGTCAAGGGAAGCACAATGGAGGTTTCACACCTGAGGCTGTCTACAAACAGCATTTCCAGAAGCAGAAGCAACAAGTTCTCCATTGTTGATGTGCGATCTGGGCAGCCTCAACACTGTGCCCACCATAAAGGCTATACACAGACCTGAACAGCACAAGATTCACCTCTGTGCTAACCTCTGTAAGGACTCAAATGAGTTCCCGATGTGTGGGATTTGGAATAGCCTTAGTGAGAGGATATAAGGGCCTCTGACTCTGTTGGCCCCAAGTGTAGTCTCTGGAGAGTGACAAATACTGTGGGAGAGATTTTCAGAGTCACCTGTGTAGGGTTTCACATTATTCATGAATTAAGAACACAGTAACACTGTGTTCTACTTGAGTCTATACCCCAGGTCTATATTGCAGGAAATGCCTCTGAGCCTGCATCATGTGGCACTATTAGACACCTTGATTTAAAAAGGAATGTTGAAGTGAGAGAAGACTGGTTACTGGAATAAAGAGATTCACACTGACAGCCATGTGTCCCTTTATATATTTTCTAATGCATATGCTTAAACATCTAAGAGGGATTTTGTCCATGAGATGGTTCTTCTCATTGCTCATCTATGCCAGCAAGTTTCTGGGATTAGGGCCCCCAGTCCTAGAGCTGCAGGGGCTCTTATGCTGACTACGTGCCCACTAAGTGACTGACTTGGTAGGGAGCCCATCTCACATGGGAGCCCATCCCAGGGAGGATGGCTCTGCTACATTAAAAGGTGACTCCTCTGTGTTATTTAAGGAGAGCAGCACTCAGAGTCACCCATTGCCCCATGAAGGACTGGTAGCACATTACTGTGGCCACCCTTCCCAAAGTCCATCTTTCCCAGAAGCCCTAGCAGGGTGCTAGAGATGTAATTCAAAGATTTGTTCCAGTCTTAGCCCCACTCATCCCATCCTTTCACCCAAAGGCACCAATAATGCATGCAGAGATCTAGATTTGTGAGGTAGTCTCAAACTGCCTCTAATCTACAAAGATCCCCTAGGGGTCTCCCTCCATTTCATTCATGTACCTCTTATCACAAAGTATAGATCTTGGAGCTTTCTTATCCAGTTCTGTTCTGACACAGGGTCTAAGTTGATGTGGAAAACAGACCTGTCTTGGAAGTGGCTTTCTGGGTCTGTCTTCTAGCAGCACCATATTCTTGGGAACTATGGACTGCTAAGTCTTGTTTACTGTGAAACATGCCATCTGCAGACCACACACTGGCCCAGAGATCAAGGAGTCAGAGTACAAGCCTTGGGCCTCAGTGAGGAGAGTCATAATCACTGAGAATGGTGGACTTGGCTTGTTCTTGTGAAGGTGGATCATGTGTAACTTTGCTCTTGACCATAGCAGCCAAGCACACTCCAGGTGGATAAAGGAGCTAATAAGTGTCTAAAAGGTAGCTGCTAGGCTTTCCACTGAAGTTAGTGTGTCGTGCATACTTTATTTCTTCTAAATGTATCCTTCTAAAATGCTTAGTAAATGTTAAAACCTATTTTTTCTTGAATTGGTTATTGATCTAAACACATGATCATTGCTGTAGCAGCACAGGGGAAGTATCCTAGTGGAATAAGGACAAATATCAAATCAGTAAAGGCATATAACAATTGGCCAAGATGCAAGGGGTGAGAGGCATCATCACATTCTTCCCTCTGTCAAAGTTCTCCACATGCCTAAATGACACCTGGAGCCAATGACTTCATTGGAGGGCTCAAAAGGTGCCATCTTCCACCCCTACCTTTATCATTCCCTTCTCCTTAAGTCTTTTGTACTATATCCCCTCTAGCCAGCACCCCATTTTCTCTGCTCACCTTTATAACAGTCCACTGAAGAGTTGTCTAGTTTACCATGCCTAGTTTTTATTCTACTTTTGTTGAAACTTAAACCCTTCTCAAACTCAGTAAGTTTTTCTTCCTATGACCCCAAACTGTTCTAGCACTGCTAAAACTAAGTATCATTTCTATATGCCTTATTCTTTTTCACCTGTCAACAGGACCTGACATAATTGACTAGTTCATTTTCTAGATCTACTTTCTAGAGTTGACTTATAGGGCATCACCTCCTTAATCAGAGCTAGAGACCATTCCAGGACACAAAGGATGTGGAAGGTCCCCAAGTTGTTTTGAAAGGGTGAAGGAACTCATGAGCCACATGTAAAAGATGGTTAAGAACTAACATCAGCCCAGTCTCAATAGACTCGGTCTTGGATGGCATTTAATTCCATTCCTTTAGGAGCCTAGTCATTCGGTGCTATCAGGGAGCCTTAGGGAAATCAGTAGGTCTATAGACTGGAAGTCACTGTAAGCCAAAGAGTTGGAATTTCGAATGCCAATAGTAGAATCCGTACTACATGGCAGTCAAGAGATCTCAAATGTGCCGGAAAGTCATAAGAACTTCTAAAGAGAAAGAATCTACAAAAACATTTGATTTGAAAAATGGGATGTCTTAGGCTTTAAAGTGTTAAATTCATTCTTCTAGAGGAAATATGGCTATAGAGAGGCCATTTTTTTTTTTTTTGAGACAGAATCTCACTCTGTTGCCTGGGCTAGAGTGCCATGACATCAGCATAGCTCACAGCAAACTCAAACTCGTGGGCTCAAGTGATTCTCCTTCCTCAGTCTCCCAAGTAGCTGGGACTATAGGCGCTTGCCACCACACCCGGCTAATTTTTTTCTTTTTCTTTTTTCTTCTTTTTTTCTTTTTAGTTGTCCGGCTAACTTCTTTCTATTTTTTAAGTGTATCTTTCTTGCTCAGGCTGGTCTTGAACTCCCAACCTCAAGCAATCCTCCCGCTTAGCCTCCCAGAGTGCTAGGATTACAGGCATGAGCCACTGCATCCAGCTGAGGCCATATCTTAAGATAGCCTAGATAAAGCCTTTACTGTGGCCACCCATGCTATCAGGAAGCCCACTCTCGACAGCCCCATGGCCATTAGGTAGATAGAAGTAGTTGGCTGGACCAGATTCTCGGGGGATTATGAAATCCTGGGAAGTGGCCTCATTTGAGAGTGAAGAAAGGTATTACCAAAAATTGCCAAAAGAAACAGAGGCCTAGTAGATGGATCAAATGGCTTTTGTCTTTTTCTGATGTGAGAACATGTTCATACCACAGATTATGTACAATAAAGTTCTATTCTATACTTTTGTTAGAAAACTCAGCTTTTAAAGGGGATACAAGGGGGTAGCTGAAGATAATTTCAGAGTGACAAATACTATCGGGGAGACTTCCAGAGTCACCTATGAAGGGTTTCACATTATTCATGAATTAAGAGCACAACAGCACTGTGTCCTACCCAGGTCCACATCCTCCCAATATTTCCTCCACAGCCAATATAGGACAGGAAGAAATGAAGCCATATAAAAATCATGCTTTCAAAATAACTTGAGAAAAATGTTCTAACTTTTATTATTTGAGTTATTTAAGATGTCAAGTGTCAAAGTTATCTCATGCTACTGTACTACCGTAGGCCTCTACAGTGAGCAAGGGTAGCCTCAGAGAAAGTGAGGAAAGAAGACATCAGGAGCTATTAACAGGCCCAAGATTGATACAAAACCACCACTAGAAAGCTTAGGTCCATCTAAATTATGATCATACTTAAGTGGCCTGGCAGATCACAGCATAGTCCACAATACATATGATTTAGATGGTCATTCTTTAAGATGTCTGGCTCTTGGAGAAGCTGGCAAAAAGAGAAGGGCACCATTTGGTAATTGAGTGATAACAGAAGAATCAAGAGAAACACACACAATAGTAAATAAAAACATCTTATTTTATTGAATAGTCTCCAAATCTCGCATAGACATGGGTATAAGCTTTTGGCAGCTATAGAATTTTGTATTCTAGGCTATTTGCCTCCTGTTGAGTGTAGACTTGGCCCTATTGATTTTGTAGATTCTGCCCCAGGGGGCATGGACTCCACCCTTTCCCATAACCATGGATTCATCATGTTCTCTGTACTCAGGCTCCTAACATCATAATGCACATGTTTGTGCAGAACATTGAGATTAATACCACAGATTTAGGAATGCTAGAAAGTCTCTAGAAGAGCAATCGTTTTTCGAGCACTGGAGAAAAACTCAATTTAGGTTATTCCCTCCAGAACAAGATGGCCACAAGTCTGAACATTCACAGCCAAACATCAATCCCCTGATTCCATCACTGCTAGCATGATTTGTCATTGAGAATTTTCAGTTATAAAAGGCATTTGTAGGAAGAGAAAAGAGCTGGCATAAGATAAACAAGAGACAACCATAGAGGATGGCAGTGGTATAGCAAGTCCTGATCATGGCTGGTGGCACTGTGAGACATCACCCAGATCTTCCCACGGAAGGCCTTAGTGCCCCCAGCTGCCGGCAGTGCTATCCACAGACAGTCTTCAGCCCTTTCAGACATTGTCTTTGCCGGAGAAAGCTGCTTTACCTACAGCCACTCATTCTGGGGATAGTGTATATCCAGTGACCTATCAATGTGGGTATATAAGAGTCATGCCATTTCAGCCCAATGTGAAATACGTACTCAGGCAATTTCAGTTCCAGAGCTCCTGTGGGTTCATCTGAGTATGGATTATAAAACCTGGACTCTAGGGTTATCAGTGGTAGAAAAAATGCCCTATAGATACTGAAATGCCCCAATAAGAAAAACCATAACACAGGTTCCTGGGGTTCATGGGATACAGCCAAGCCACAGAGAACATAGCAGAGAATTACCTTTGGTATAAACGACTCCTAGAATGTAACTGGACCCTTGCAGAGGAGGAGTGTTCAACCACATGGCTACATGGTCACTTGATGCTTAAACATCCCATCATTAGCAGGGTTCCATCAGCCCCACCATGGCGTAAGGTTGAACAGGCCTATCAATGATCCAGCATGCTTTGGAAGTCATCTGCATGGGACCAAGCCTGAATAGAACCAGAGAACACACAAGCTGCACCCCATGCTCTGCTGTTGTACAAGCCCCCCTCCCTTAACTCACCCGTTGCCCGGACATGGGATCCATTGAAGATGGATAGAGGAGGAAGAAGAGGAAGAGCTGGGTTTACAAATACATACAAGACAAAAAGGAGAGCCTGCCCTTCTAGAGCTTTAGTCAAGGATGGCCTTGAAAGACTACAACAAGGAAAAGTCTACCCAATGGACCACACCTCCACAATGCTCTTGGTCATCTACTTCATGAGAAAAGATGTGGCCCAAAGTTGGCACATACATTCACAGTGGCAAATGGCCTGGCCAGCTGGACAGGGGTATAAAAGGAAAGATTGGAAGATGGACAAGGAGATCTGGGGTAGAGGATAAGTAGATGGACATAGAGTGGGCACAGAGTGGTAAAGTCTTTGTATCACATATTAAGTCCCAGAAAATATCTACCACAGAAGAGACACTGAACAACCAGGTAGATAACCTGAACTTTGCCCAGTGATATCCAGCCTCTGTTCACGTGTCCATCATGCTAATAGTGTAGGTGTGGTTGAGGACACAGTGCTCAGATGGGGGTTGTACATGGCCACAACTGCAAGGGTTCCCACTTGCCAAGGCTGATCTAGCCATTATTGCCTCTGAATATCTAGCTGGCCAGAAACAACTAACAGTGTTGAGCCCCCAGTACAGCACCATTCCTTTGGTGGCCAACCAACAGTCCACTTGGTAAAAAGTTGACTACAGTGTGGTCCTGTCATCTTGGAAGAGCCAGTATTTGGCTCTAATAGCATAAACATACATTCCCAGTATGTGAATTTCCTGCCTGCAGGTGCATAGTGAGCACCACCATCTGAGGGCTTAGCACATTTAATCTACCTACTGGTGTCCCACAGAACATCACATCAGACCATGACATCAGTGACTAAGATGCAGGCATGGCCTATAACCATGAAATCCACCAATTAACACACATAATACCAATCTGCTGCTGGCCCAGTAGAGAGTTCAAGTGGTCTCAACTGTGCCTGTGGCAGGCATTCTCAGAGACACTCAAAGGATGTGACACCATCCTACAGGATGCATCATATATTTTGATTCAAATACTTCTATGTGGTACTGTGTCACTTGTCAGAATACATGGTACCGAGGGGCAAAAGCAGAAGTAGCCTGATTGCCATCACTCCCAATGACCCACTTGAATGAGTGCTTTCTACCCATACAACTTTGGTATCAGGAGCTCTAACCTTGCAGAACCAAAGGGAGAATACTTCCAGGACTTTGGGCTCCTTGTATCTGGGGAACAAATGTCAGGTAAGAAGTAGAGTTACCACATTATTATAGGTATTTGACTCTGATCAGGAGAATCTAGGGTTACTTAGTCCATTTGTTGACTGGGATAGGGAGGAATATGTTTGCTACACAGGTGACCCACGTGGGCACTTCTTAGAACTCCTTTCCTAATTGTGATGGTAAATGCACATGGGCAGCAAAGAATACCAGCCCAAGAAGGATGTGGTGACCATGGATGCAGACTTCTCAGGGATGAGTGTCTAAGTTATGTCATCAAGTAAATCAACCAGATCAACAGAAGTTCTATCCAAGGAGATGGGAATCAAGACAGGATGGTGGAGGTGGAGAACAAGGAGGAGTCACCATCAAGAGACAGTGAATATGGGTTATAACCCTGAGACCAGCTAGGACAGACTATGACTTATCTCACCAATGCTCTTGAATTCCCCCTCAGGAAGAGGAATCCAATCAAATCTTGGAACTGTTTCTTGAATGTATGTGAAATAGATCCAACACAGCCCGAAGAATGGATCATAGTAGACAAGGAGATGTACCACCCAAATTTCCCCTTCAAGGATTCAAGGAATGACTCATCTCCCCAGCTGTGGGAATGCTGTCAGCCAACAGGGACGGCCTCAGCTACAGAGAGGAACATCACTGCAGATCATGTCTTTCCAGAAACAGCCCACAACCCATGACAGAGATGCAAGTATCAAGGCCTGGTTTCAGCCCAACACATCAAAACTCAGGCTATTTCTTCTCCAGAGCTCCCTGCATGGGGTCAGCTGAGACTATCAGACCTTCATCATAGCTCAGCACAAGTTCTTCTACTTAGTCCTGTTTCAGCCCTTCTTTATACAGGCCTGAGTCCCAAGGACATTCCCTAATGAAGACCCTTGCATTTTACCCTCTCAGACTCTGTGTTCTGGAGAATTACAGGGACCAGGGAACATACTGTATCCTTCGGAATTATTTGGTCACTGGATCTCCAAACAGGTCTACTACATAGGATGGAGCTCCTAGAGAAACTTTGCCCTTGCCAAGTTATTGAGTCTCTCCCCAATTTGTAAGGGTGACCCAGAAAATATTTAGTGTCACATGGGAGGGTCTATCAGTATAACCAGAGAAATGACAATGCTTAAACTCATAATTACCCTAGAAAGTTACCTGTTTGCCTAAATTTACATGTTCTCAATGTGTTATCACTGTGCTTTGCAGATATTTTGGGCCATAGTTGAGGTTATGTCTATAATACCAGTATAAGGAGTATGTGACATCCTTCATTGACCACCTAGTCTTCACAGATATTCTATGTTTGGTTTATTGTGATCCCATTACTCCTTGAAAGATTATGTAGGGGCTCAGAGGAGGACACATTATCTGATTTTTCCATTTAAAAAACATGCCACTCAGCATCATCTGCCCCACTAAACCACAGAAACTCAGAGCCCCTTAGGTGCTAGGCCATGTAAGGGCACTGAGAAGCTGCTTATCATCCATCTCCATTGAGTTTATTTTAGCCATACTCATCCCCAAAGTATGAGGCACATCTGGTATCAGGCACGACCTGCCCTTTCCTGATAGCAGAAAGTATCTGCTACTATACTGGGCACCAGATAGTACTATTACTAGCCCCACCCAATAGAGATTACTGCCTACTGGGTAAGTCTCCCCTTAGCTCCAGCTGAAGTGGGTTTCCACCTTTTATGATTATTTCATATTGCTACAGAGCTGCCCTGGGCTGTACCTGATCAGGACTAGGGTACTTCTCAGACCTCTGGGATTCCCTGAACCAGATACTAGCATTGGTCCTCCAAAAAACAAAGCATCAGAGCTGTTGCCAGATGAATATTCGTTCTTTAAAGTGCTGGAGAAGGCATTCACAAGGCAACATTGCCTGGTGTTGTAGAAAAGTCCACCTGACAAAGGATGGTATCAAATGTTTGTGTCCCCAAAATTTATATGTTGAAACCCTCCTCTTCTATGTGAGTATTTGGAGATGAGGCCTTTGGGAGGTAATTAGGTCGTGAGGGTAGAGAACCTTAACAATGGGATTAGAGCCCTTCCAAGAAGGGACACCAGAGAACTTGCTTCTCTCAGGCCATGTGAGGATGCAGTGAGAAAACACCTATCTATGAGCCAGGAAAGGGGCCTCAGACATTAGATCTGCCAGTGCATTAATCTGGGACTTCCCAAGCCTCCAGGACTGTGAGAAATTGTGTTTTAAGTCATCCAATCTGTTTTTTCTTTTATAGCAGCCCAAATGGACTGAAACAGAGGGCCTGACATTGAGAAAAAGACTATGTGAGACTCCCCCAGCTATGACCTTATATAGGCCCCATTTTGGGGTGCCTCTAAGGGGACACAGGGAGCAACTTATTCTTGTTCCTACTGTGCCCACCACATAAGTGGCACTCAATTTGGAATTGTGACTGAAAGGTATATAGGGATATGGTTAACTTGCAGCTAGTCTGTGGTATTCTCATTCCAAGGTTGCCTGGAACTATGATACTGACCTTGGCCAAGGGAAGGGTACAGCTAATGACTTACAAGTTTGAAACACCTTGAAGATATTCTATACTAACTTGCCCACACCCTTTACTGAAAATGCATAGATCAGTGATCTGCACCTGATTTACCTGGTTACATGGGCTGTTCATGTGACTAGTAGGGTATAAAATGATCCTCACTTTATGTGCCTTGCTTCCCTGAGACCATGATGTCTTATAACTTTCAATGGTTTGTGATGCAAAAACAAAGCACATTCTATACAAAGAGGACCCATGAAGCTACAGCTGGATATCCCTTTTTCCCAAAAAATTAGTGGTGTTCACAAGATCACTGGAGCCTCTTCCTTATGAAACAGGACAGGCAGGATGTTCTGGTCATACCTAGAGAGTCATTCATTCCATCTAGGACTTAGATTAACAAGCAGTCCATGGAGTGGGTATAAAGAACTTGTGGAAGCATCCATATCACCCTTGTCTTACATCCAGAGACTTTCAGTTTATTGATGGAATCTGGACCAAATTGAAAAGGAAGGAGCTCTATACATATATGGAAAATCCTGTACCATTCCCCCAATGGCCCTACACTCAAAAGCATGATACTGAGGGATCTTCAGAAGGGCAATGGTAATGGCACAACCCACACCCTCATTGAGAGGCATTGATTTAAAAGGGTATAAACAAGGTGGGTGTAGAAATAAATATAAGCCAAAGCCAGGACCCCAGGCCTTAAGGCAGGATCTGACGTTGCCCTCTGTGGGCCTCTAAGCAGCACAGCCTACCAGCAACAAGGGCCCTAGGTCTAAATACCACTACTGGACCCCAGGGGTGATGAGTAACTCCTGGACCACTCAGGGCAGCCACAGTAGATCCATGGACCCTTGTGAGATCCATCTGCAGGATACTGAGGCCAGAGGTCTCGACACCTCTGTGCCACAATTTAAACATGCCTAGAAGCTCTAGTAATTGCTTAAATTAGGATAAAGAGGGAATGTTCCGGAGCAAATGTTTTAAGTCAAAGCATTACAAAGAGTATATATTAGTGCCTGACTTGAGAATACTGTTGCCTATGGGCTGGATGAGGCTAGAAACATAGGAACACACCAAATCTTGTATGAAGCAGTGTATGCTGCCTTAGTACTTTATGCTTAGCAGTACTGGGTCATTTGATGAAGTCACTGGAGTCTTGTTTCTTTAGTGAAAAAAAAAATCACCATTGCACTAATGAGAGCACAGCTGCTACCCTACCTGGAGCTGAGCTGCAGCATGTCCTGACAACCTGGATGCAAGCTGCAACTCCACCTCACTGGGCCAGAGAAAAGTTTCAAGATGACCATAGCAGAACAGTTTCTACACTTATCTGTTGAGTTCTTCTCTGGGCCTCCAGTATTTCATAGAATGAGACCCTCCAGGTTCTTCCAGACATAAGCTTATCTATGTACAGATCTATGGATACAGATCTTAGACACTGAGAAAACTGGGTGACTCATGCAGCTGTCCATGGCAAGGACCTCTTCAGATGAGACCAAATGGAATTAAGATGCTAATGGAGCCTGACTTTCTGATACTGAGCCTAGAACTGCATGCCAGACTAACATTCCTACCTACATCTATAACTTGGAGGTGGATATACTATATGAAACATGGACAGCCCCTCACAATCCATTTTCTGGCAGATTCATTACATGGGACTTTAAGCCCTCTGAGTTATCTGATTTTTTTTAGGTCATTGATCAGCTAACTCTGGCCATGTTCATGTGGCCCTTGAAACTGATCAGCATTGTACATTCAGCTTTCTAGACTATTTGCAGTCTGACAGTGATGTGCCATTTTGACAGAAGCTACTGAACAATGAGCTGATAGGCTGCCTTCCACACTTCCCATTTTTTCCTAGTCCACACAGCATCATAAGGCTGTTGGCTCATTAAATGCATCTGCCCTCAGAGGGGCTACCTCCTCTTGGGGACTTACTGGGCAATGGTCAGGAGGAAAGGAGAACTTTGGGGCCACATAAACCACTTTAGAAGGTGAGATTTTTGCCCAGACCATCTCTGAGAATGATACATCAAACATTCTCTTAACAGCACCCCCAAACTAGCCTGGTTGATATGCCCTCCAGCTAGCAGCCTGGCCAAAAGCAGATCCAGAGATTCATACTTGATGCTGGTTACATTTTATGAAAATGCTTTTGTTCCCTTTAGATCTGGCCCTTCAGATGACAGACAGAGTAGACGGTGACTAAGAAAGGATGTGAAGCTACAGATGCTGGAATGGACACCCTGGGTTTGTGATTGTAGACAGAGCAAAAACCCAAGCACCTGGGAAGTAAACCACCTCAGACCCTTGGAGGTGTGGTGGGACATTGTTTCAGGACAGCTTCTGGAGAAATACAGTAGAAATATATCCATATAGCTCTCTTGAGCTGCCATGAACACTATGAATTTAACCAACTGCTGTGTCTGCCATCCCTGGCCAGAAAGCTTGAACCACAAGACAACAAGGGACAGCCCCACCTCCAGCTGACCCTTTCACAAGCACCTCTAGACACCACCCTCAAACCCCTTTTCTCAGACATTCTGTGGGACAGACCAAAACAAGAACTGGAGTCCATTGCTCAGATATGTACCCCAGAGCTGACCACAGTTGGTGGGAGTCTGAGCTCTTGCTGTTTACCTAAGGTGGGGTAAGTTGGAGGGGAGGGCACACAACCGTGGACAATGATTGTATCCAGGAGCCCATGTACATGTTCAAGATTGTACTCATGAGAGTCAGGCATTACCTTGCTTCTCTCACAAAAATATTGATTTGTCCATTGGGGAAAAACAAACCACATTGGCCCTTCTAGAGCCTCCTGTTTCAATGGTCTTTGAAGGAGAGAAAGTGTAGGGATGTGCTGCAAAATAGTCACCTGTTCTTAGCTCTGTGCAGCAAGTATCTACACAACAGCCACACTGAAGGCAGTGTGATTGCATGTGCCATACACACATCCATCCTGTTCAGTGCCTTGTTTCCCATCTGAGAACACAGAAATGGGGATTTCCTGGGAAGATCGGGATTAGTAGTTAGAGTCAACTGACTAGAGAAAACATGGTCAGTGGACATTTGAAAGATGATACTTGGCCAATGGGAAGTGTAAGGGATGTGTCTGCAGATGGGGAGCTATCTTGGATCATGAAGTGTTCCTGGGAGAATAGACACCCATGGTGAAGCAACAATACAGAGAAAGTCAGGGTCTTCTTTACTACAGAATGTTGTACCAGCCTTCTTAAATAGATTCTATCTTGCTTCTAAAGAGGGCAAAGAAAAAGATGGTACTGTATAATTGCCATCAAGATTTACTTTCTCAGTCTTTTCCATCCACCCTGAAGCTGATGAGAAAGAGAAAGATTTCTGGAAAAAAACAGGGTGATAAGGGTTTCCTACTTCTAAAAGCAGAATAGACCACCATTTGGAAGATTGATTTGATGCATGGGTAGGAGAGATGCCTTCCCCTTCTGCAAATGTATACCACTCAATGGCCTGAACAGTAGAGTTTTTCAGAGTAGTTTTGCTTCTCATGGCAAAAATAATGGCAATAATCAACTTCAAGGTCACCAAAATGGAAGGGCTCGTGCCCCAAGCCATAATGTATGCTATGAAATGTCACCTCTCAGAGGCCCCTCCCAACATAGGCACAGAGCTTGGCATCTGCCTTCTTCCTCACATCTTCTAGGATAAATGTCAATGTTTAAGGCAAATGGTAGGGTTTGGCTTACAAATAGAAAGCTCAATTTGAAGACATACTAAATTCTACTGATAGTGAGATATTTCTCTGACCGTAAAATGGCCCCAGCTCAAAAGTAAAACCACCCGTATCTCCCTCCTGGACTTCTAGCATGGACATGAACTCTAAATTCCTTGGACCTTACTTTGGCTATACATTATAAAAGGTATGTGTAATAGCTATTAGTAACTGCTGTAAACTGAAAAAAAAATATGCTGTTAGTCTTGAAGTATTATGGCCTACAAGTATCCATACAGGAAAAAAGTGGGGATCCACTTCTGCTCATACCCAGAGGCAGCTCATTGTCCTGATGGCTCCCTGAACCATCAGTCCTCATGAGATTGGCAGAGGAAAGGACACAGGACCTCTCAGGCTCATTAATCACACACTTGGACCCAGATATGGTGTGACTACAATGAAGAACCATTTCAGAGCCCCTACCAGATATACCCTGGACTTGAGACTGTGTCCCATAGAGACCAGATAGAATTCAGGAGCATTCTCCCAAAACCTGTAGTCAATAGTCCAGATCTCCCCAAGAAGAACATGACCACAATCCAGCAGATTATGACCCAGAAATTCCATCCTGGTGGGAAGGGGAAAAGCAAAGGAAGTCATTTATACATTGAGAATTCATCTTGTTCACTCTTTGGAGGTAAGATGAAAATACATACCACTTTGGGAAATACACCTCTTGATGGGAGAGAGCCTATTGCACAGAGTAACATCAGTTTTCAAACAAAACCAACATTGAAATTCTATGGCATCATATATATTGGGCCTTGATGTCATGACAAATCAAAATCATTTGATAGCCCTGTCTCCATCACAGGTTTTTTGGTTGCAATTGGTTTTCCGTGATCATTTTTCACCTTCCATAATCTTCATGCAGTGAAAGGCAAAGTCTTGAGGATATTATGGTATAGCAATAATTGAAAATTATCACTGTAATTATTTATGTACTTAAGATGTATTAGATAGCTGTTCCAAAATGATGCTTTATAGGTGTGTTTGGGGGAAGATGAAGGGGAGAAGAAAGTGGTAGCCATTCAGGAGTTCAAAGAATTCCATACCCTTCAGATTAGCTTCCATTTGCTCCATTGCCAGAAACATCATGGAAGATATTTTAAAAACTCATTTACATAAATTCTTTGCCTAGGCCAATGTCTAGAAGAGTGTTTCCAACTTCTTCCTCTAGAATTCTAATAGTTTCATTTCTTAGGTTTAAATCTGTTACCCAGCGTGAGTTGATTTTTGTGAGAGGTGAAAGGTGTGGATCCTGGTTCAGTCTTCTACATGTGGCTATCCAGTTTTCCCAGCACCATTTATTGAATAAGGAT
>RJWJ010030769.1:0-19680 GCA_004363605.1 Indri indri | reverse complement strand
CAATCTCTCTATGTATATTTCATATTTTTAATTTTTTCCCTTTTACTTTTTATTCTGCTATGTTAGATCGCAGCCTTTTCTTTGTGACTTTTCCTCTGTGCACAGTATTTTCTTCACTATTACACTGTTAGATGACTTACTTTAAGAAAATATCTAATCCTAGTCCTTTTCCTCAGGCAAAATTGAACAAATCTAGCTCAAACACAAAAAAATTATATTTAAAACATCAAAAAAGATTCCAATAAGATATTTATTAAACTACTTCAATATTTAATAACTTTTATTTTCTATAATTTATTTGCTAACATGTCTATCTATATGTGTGTATATATCTGAAATCATTTATAAAGGCAAATGTATGTTTCATTATACCTCATATTCTATGAAATAGTTTTTATTGCCTTCTTTTAAAATAAAATGGACTCCATGAATGATGTACAACATCTGAATTGGTAGCACTTAACAACTAGGTACTTAGCAATGCTAATGTCAGATGCCAGACAAACTGGATGTCAAACAAAGACTCGCTTGACTTCACATTTGGTGTGCTCTGCAAAGCTGGCTACGGTTATACATTTCAGAATACAATAGCAAAGTAATGTTTAGAAGCTGGCAGAGTGACTTTGGGTATGATACACCGAAAATAGGAATTCAAATACCTGGCATTTGAATCGAAAATTTGGAAGAGGGAATACCTCTTAGAAAGCAACTAACCTTGTAAAATGTGTGCTCACTTAAGTTTTACACTTTCTCTCTTGTTGAAATGTGCAAATGTGTATATAAAAAGCCCAGCATAATAAAAAGTTCATCATGTTTCTTTTGATTTTCATAAGTTTAGATGTTTGTGAATCACATTTAGCAATTTACTGTATACTTTGATTAAGGCTTACAGTATCTCTAATACTATACTTCTCATTTCTAGTATTTCACTTGTTTTTTTTAATAGTTTTCACCCTTCCAAAATTTTTTATCTTTTCATGCATGCATCCACATTTTCTGCTAAATTCCTTAACATATTAACATAGTCGGCTAGTTCCCAACATTTTGGCCATCTCCAAGTCTGGTTTTATTTTATCTTTTAACACAAGGTTATTTTTGCCTGATTTTTGTGGATGTTGGATAATTTTTTACTCAATGCCAGATATTGTGCATTAAAAGAAGTTGAAATCAAGGTAAATAGTATTTATGCATGGAAAAAAGCATGGCTCTTTGTCAGGCCAATAGAATGAAGGATTGAATCAATCTGTATTAAAATTCTTCCAATGGTGAACAGCTGCTAATATACACTTTGAATGAATTCTGATATGCCTGAAGAATTTTCTAAGTGATTTTGCTCTACCTTCAGCTTTCAGCAGTAGCTGCATGCCTATGCCAAAGAGGTAGGTTTATTTCATGCTTTTTCCCATCCCATAGCACAGACAGTTCTGACTGGGTACCCAATCCAAGGTTCATGATGGGGCTAAGAGGGGATCTCCATTCTTCTTCTCTAGTTTTAGGTAGGTGCTGGGCACCTGCTTCTTAGGGATGGACTTTTCTTAGGATGAGGTCTGGAAGTGTCTCAAGCACAGAAGCCTCTCTGTCCCTGAGGTGTTGAGGGTGCACTGCCCTCCAGGCATGTGGATGTGTTTGTTAACTTGGAAGCTCCCTGAATCTCCTTGGTCAAGAGTTTTAACAGAGCTCAATCTCCAGCCCAGAGCTCAGTGGGTAGGGCTTATAGTTCCAGGCTTCTAATCAAAGCTTAGTCTTTTGGGTGACTATCCTGAAGCTCCATCCTGAAGCTATCTAGAGGTCTGCCAAGAGCTCTCATTAGAACAAAAGATGCTTCTATCATCCTTATTACTCAGGAAATTCCAAGAATTTTAGGAACTCTATGCCAGGAAATAAGGACAAAGACAAAATACTTTTCTTATGCCTCATGCATGTACTAAGCCCATCATTAAGGACTTCTTTATTTTGTAAATCTTGCTTTGAAGGTAATTCTTTTTTTTATAATTTTTTTAAATTTCAGAATATTATGGAGGTATAAACATTTTGGTTACGTATAATGCCTTTGCCTCACCCAAGCCAGAGCTACAAGTATGCCCTTTCCCCATACAGTGCGCTCCGCACCCATTAGTTATGAGTTTACCCATCCCCCCCACCTGTCCAGCACCCAATGAATATTACTTCAATGTGAGCACCTTAGTGTTGATCAGTTAGTACTGATTTGATGGTGAGTACATGTGTTGCTTGTTTTTCCATTCTTGTGACACTTCATTTTGAAGGATGGGCTCAAGCTCTGTCCAGGATAATATAAGGGGGCTAGTTCACCATTTTTTTGGTGTGGTTGAGTAGTATTCCATGTTATACATATACCACATTTTATTAATCCACTCATGTATTGATGGGTATTTGGGTTGCTTCCACATCTTTTCAATTGTGAATTGTGCTGTTTTTATTATAAAATGTTTTTTTTTTTCCTTTGGGTAGATTCCTAGTAGTGGGATTGCTGGATCAAATGGCATTTCTACTTTTAGTTCTTTGAGATATGTCCACATTACTTTCCACAGGGGTTGTACTAATTTGCAGTCCCACCAGCAGTGTAAGAGTGTTCCTGTCTCTCCACATATCTACATGCTACACATCCAATAAAGGGCTGGTAACAAGAATCTATATGGAACTTAAGAAAATTAACAAGAAAAAATCAAACAACCCCATTAAAAAGTGTGTAAAGGATATGAACAGAAAGTTTTCAAAAGAAGACATAATAATGGCCAGCAAACATATGAAAAAGTGCTCACTATCTCTAATCATCAGGGAAATGCAAATCAAAACCACAATGAGATATCACCTAACTCCAGTGCAATGGCCTTTATCAAAAAGTTCCAAAACAACAAATTCTGGCGTGGATGAAGGTAATTCTTTATGATGTAATGACAATACTAAAGAGAAGAGTGTAGTTTCTGAATAATCTTAAACCCTTTCAATAAAAATGTTTATTCCAAAGAAAGAGTATTGAGAAATATGCTCTAGAACATGTATATAACCTTTCTCTTACTGAACTGAGTTAAAATCACAGACTACAAAAGATTCTAATTTTCATGTCAATGAATATCAGTGAAGCTTGAATCACGAGTAGAACACCGGAGAGATGATACATTTTAATTCTCATTAGGCCTCCGACCTTCATTACAGGTTTCAAGACATAAACTGGGCATTTGTTCATATGATAAACCCATGAAAATTTAAAAGCCCCAGTAAAATATGATACTTGACTTCACAAAATCATAAGTAAAAACTATCGTACACAGTCCTCTTCACCATTTCTAGTTACAATGTATGCACAATATACACGTAAAAAATATGATTTTATTGTGTCTTAGTTATCAAAAATGTGAAAATCTTCATAATGGTCATCAAAATATTGCTCATTACACCCCAAAATCTTCCCAAATATAGTGAAATCATTTATAACATTATATTAGAACTAGTCTTTAAAAAAATTTGGTATATATTTACAATGGAATATTACTCAATTATAAGAAACGACAGTGATCTAGCACCTCTTACACTTTCCTGGATTAAAATTAAGCCCATTATCCAAAGTGAAGCACCACAAGAGCAGAAGAATGAGACCCACTTGTACTCGCCATCAAACTGGTTCTAACTGATCAACACTAGGTTGACCACATGGCAGAAATACTCTCTAGGGATTAGGGGGATGGGGGGGCCAATCAACAACTAAAGGACATGGGGAGCACTAAGGGGGGCGGGGGGAAGGGCATGCCTTTGACCCGCACTTGGGTGAGGCAAAGACATAAAGTGTAACTGTAGTGTTTGTACCCTCGCAATACCCTGGAATAAAAAAACAAAAAACAAAAAACTGTACTCTAGAACAAATAGGTCTAACAGACATTTACAGAACATTTTACCCCAAAACTACTGAATGTACATTCTCCTCATCAGTGCATGGAACATTTTCTAAGATTGAACATATCTTAGGCCAAAAAACATTTCTCAAGAAATTTGAAATAGTAGAAATCATATCATATATCTTCTCAGACCACAGAGTAATAAAACTAGAAATAAACTCCAAGAGAAACACTCTATTCTACACAAAGTCATGGAAATTAAACAACCTGCTGCTGAACAATTATTGGGTCAATAATCAAATTAAGATGGAAATTAAAAGCTTCCTCAAACTGAATGACAAAGGGGATACAAGGTACCAGAATCTATGGATTCAGCAAAAGCAGTCCTAAGGGGAAAATTTATAGCCTTAAATGCCTACATCCAAAAAGACGGAAAGATCACAAATCAACAATCTAATGACATGTCTCAAGGAACTAGAAAAGGAAGAGCAAACCAAACCCAAAGCCAGCAGAAGAAAAGAAATACCTAAGGTCAGAGCAGAATTAAACAAAATGGAAAATAAAAAAACAATACAAAGGATCAATGAAACAAAGAGTTGGTTCTTTGAAAAGATAAACAAAATTGATAGACCTGTTGCTAGATTAACCAGATACAGAAGAGAAAGGACCCAAATTAGCTCAATCAGAAATGAAAAAGGAGATAATACAACAGATATCAAGAAATATAAAATATTTTCTTCCAAGTAACCCTTATTATTGACTATACAATTTTCCGTCACATCAGTATACCATAATATGGTCATTTTTATCTGTCAAATATATTAGTTGCCAGCAGCAAACAAAAGTTTGGCTATAAAAATAAATATATAAGTTTTAATTCTAACTCATCTAAAATTATGTTAAGATAAACCCTGACTTGATGTTTTTCTAACTTTCAAAGCATTGTTTATTCACTATTTTATCTTTTTCCATTCATTTAAATGCTACCTTTATGCATAGCAAATATTATGGTGAACCATATGAAATTGTCAATTTTGTAGGTCGAAAACAGTAAAATATCAGTAATTTCATACAGATCAATGTAATTATTAACAATACACCAGGACTGTCTATTCTGTTCTTTTCATTTCTGATTTCTTCTTTATTATGACATTATATTAATTCCATGATTAACATGTACATTGATTCCCTTCCCATTAAGTTAATGACTGTTTTTCCCACATATTTTTCAAACTTTCAACTTTTTTTTTTAGAAATACTCTATTAGATTTCTGTAAATATTCCCCTTTATTTTAACTAAAATTATGACACAATTCAGTTGGGGAGAAAAATGGCATGTTTATGTATGCTGAATATTTCTATTCATTTAAATACAGTTTTATGGATTCTTTTTTTTTTTTTCCTTTTTTTGATTTTAAAATATTAAGGGGTGGTACAAATGTTTTCATTACATGGATAACTTTTATAATGCTTTAAGTCAGGGCCATTAGTGTGCCCATCACCCAAATAGTGTTCATTGCTACATATCCCATATATTGCTCAGTGAGATTATTTCCCAGTATTTTATAATATCTGTTTCTGATGTTAATGAGATAGGTTTTCACTATATTTTGTAGTGATATATTTCATGTATGATAATATTAATGATAGCTAACATTTATTAAACATATTCTACATGCTGGCTACTATTCTAATAAGCTTTCGTGAAGTTTCTAATGTAATCCTTAACAATGTACCTGTGAGACAATTACTAATCCTAGCTCCATTTTATAGATGAGGAAACTGAGGCATAGAGAGGTTAACTAACTTATCCATAATGCCATAGCTAGTAAGAAAGTATTTAAATGTTAACAGTATAATTAAAAGGCCCTTGTTTTAATACCAAAAGTTTTTCGTTTATATGCATTTAGTTTATATTCTGCCATGTAATTGAGTTCTCCAATGAGTTCTGGAAGTATTTTAGGTTACTGTTTTAAGTTCTCTGGATACTTCAGTTATGTCTCATACTAGAGATTAAATATTTCATTTACCCTTGTCATCTTTTCTTCACTGAACAGAGACAGACTCTTTTGTTCATACTGGATCATGGAGATCTTTATCTCTAAGGAAGATAATTATATCCCCAATTTTTATCCTATCGTGAAGTTCTTGGGCCCATTATTAGACAGACACAAGTCAATCTATATTTTATATAAAACTATCTAATAAATATGCAGTGCTCAGTTTTATACCACAGTGTTCCCTTATATGATGTTACTTTAATCAGAAATACATAGACAGTATGCAAAGTTTTTCATTCGTATGTATGTATTACCCAAAAGCTTTTAAATTTACATGATTCCAAAAGGTCCACTTAATAAAGCAAACACATATTCTACCTTGACTCACGTAACCCCATGCAATCATTTACATATATTTAGTAGTCAAAAACAAACAAAAATGTATATATAAACAACTATATATGAGAATCTAATTACTATAAAATTTTACTAACAGGTTCATACAAACCTCTTTTTATAAAAATTTTAACTTCAGATAAATAGCTCTGGGTAGCAGTTAGGAGAAAGATTATCTTTGCAACTTATTCTTTAAGTAGCTTAGACAGCAATAGAGGAGAAATTCATCTTATGTGATTCGGATGTGTGACAAATCCAGGAATTGACAGGACCGTGTAAATCGTGTGTATTATCAGGCCTCATCTGAATGTCTCTACAACATATACAAGTTGAAGGCCTAAGTGTGAGAAGAGCTTTCAGAGCTGAGTCAGTGCTGGGGGCTGTCGACACTGATTAAGACACTGACAGAGTGCACAAAAAAAACCATTTGTTGGCATGACATATCAGACGGATGAAGAATCAGTCTTTGTCTATTGAGTTCAGTTTTCTTTCAAACTGACTTAGAGATCAGCTGTAGTGTTTCCAGAGGCAAATAGTACACTGATTTTTAATATAGGCATTATGCAAAATATGTAGTAATGAAAAGTTTTTAAAGAGGCTTTTCTACAGCATTAGTAAGCACAATGCACAATTGTGCATTAATATCAGCAGTGTTTCCTTCCATCTTCTACTTTTAAGAGCCACTTTTTAAAACTGCAGCTCCCATTTAAAAGCTAATTCTCTTTCTACCCACGACTAAACTGTGTGGCGAGGTTTACTTTTGTTTGGCACTGAAAAATAAATGATGGAAAATTGGAGCTAACAATATGTTCTGATTATTCCTACAGTATTCAATATTCTCTGAATGTGACAAATCGTGTTTATCCCACTAGGGAGAGCAAGTAAGGGAGAGAGAGATTCCCTGTGATTTATTGGCATGCATAGTGCTGTTAAATAGCCATTTTATTATTCTGCTTTGACATTGACATGTTTTATTTCACTTCTAAGAATTAAAATTTTTATATGCAAAATCTTACCTAAATGTTGTATTGTCTATGAGAAATAAAAGTTATTTGGGGAAGTAGTTAAAACCATTGGGTCTATCAAGTATTATGTTCTTGTTACTATTCTAAATCATATGGGTTTTTTTTATTGTTTCCATCTAATATGATACATTTTAAGTGGTCTATTTCCCAGATTTCTACATTTTAAACAGTAGTAGCACAGAATTGATTGTGATTCTAGGAAGTCACATTCTCCAGTCAATAAAGGATACAGATTATCTCCATATGTACCCTTACTCCTATTATATCCCTAACTTAAAACTGATGTTAATACAAGCAGCACTATCCAATATACCTGGCTATCCAAGGAAAGGAAAAATATATACTCCATTGCATTAACATATGCTCAGTGGTGAACTGCTTCTGCCATTGAAAGAAGATATTTTGTGAAAGGGTCAAGAAGAGTTAAAAAACCATAAACAAAAATGTGGGATACCACGGAACACTACTCAGCCATAGAAAAGAATGAAATAATGTCTTTTGTAGCAATTTGGATGGAACTGGAGACCATTATCCTAAGTGAAGTATCTCAAGAATGGAAAAGCAACTACTACATGTTCTCACTTCTCAGTGGGTATATACGGCCATAAAGTGGTGTAAGGGACATTAGAAACTAAGGGAAGAGGAGGGTGGGAGGGGGATGAGAGATCAAAAATTACTTATCTGGTACAATGTACACTATTCTGGTGACAGGTACACTAAAAGTCCTGACTTCACCATTATACCATTCATCCATGTAACAAAAAAATATTGCATCCCCTAAATCTATTGAAATAAATTTTTTTAAATTTTAAAAAAGACCACAAACACTCTTTTTTCTGGTCTCACATGAGGTGAAAAATAAAAACCCTAAGATGACTAACCAGAGTTATGAGTAAAATCTGTGGTCAGAGAAGAAGGTAAGGCTAATGACAACATATGAAACTCAACTCTGTGGTCAAGTTTGTGGCAAAACACAGAATAGGGATTATTCCAAACAATTCTAAAACTTGTAATATTTAATGATATATATCTTGTGTTAATATTTGATTGTATATATAACCTAGGGCAGAAAGAAAACAAAAAGAAAAATGTCATTAGTTAATTGGTATTTTTATTCTCAGACTGTTATGTACGTGTTATGGAATAAAAAATAATAATTAACTGGTGCTGTTGAGAACTAGGAAGTTTTGGCAAGGGAGAAACAGGATACAGATGTAAGATTGATGAGATTACATAAAAATTCTGTAGTCCTGAATTTGAATTACAAGTATTCATGATGCATTAAAAAAATTTAAAAAAAAATTCTTAGCTCTGTCTACTGAAAAATCCTAGAAGCAATGATCAAATCAAATCTCTAGATCCTCACAGTGGTCTCTAAATATCATTTCTATCTAAAAGAATACAAGAATCCTTTGGGAAATGTCTGGTTCTACATCTTGGGAAGATATATAAAGACAACCCTGGAACCTTTGTCATACCAAACCAAGGAAACAAAGACTACCAGGGCAATAATAAAATGACTCAAGAGCCTATTCGATGATATTATCAATAGCCCAAGCTGGGACAATTTAGCACAAGCAAGCGTGGAACATGCAATGGATTGAAATACATCTAAAATATTTAAATCAAAGAGGCCATAATAATATTAAAACAACAAACACTTATTGTTGACCTCAGAGGATATTGAGAAATCAATTTTTTTAAACTAACAAATCAAATGTTTAATGTATTTTTTATGCAATCTACACCTAAGGGCAACCAAACAGTTGATGAGGGAAAGTTTCTCTTTATTGAAATAGTCCAGCTACTTGAATACTAATAGTAGTCCAGTGTACTAATGGAAGGAAAAATGACATAACTAAAATATGCTCATTTTTATAATCTATCAAAATAATGGATTTAGGCCAGAAGTCAGCAAACTTTTTCTGTAAAGGGTCACAGGTAAATATTTTAGGCTTTGAGGCCTATATGATTTCTGTTACAACTCTTCTGTTATAGCATAAAAGAAGCTATAGACAATATTCAAATCAATGAATGTGTCTGTGTT
Organism: Indri indri; assembly: GCA_004363605.1. Taxonomy (NCBI): domain Eukaryota; kingdom Metazoa; phylum Chordata; class Mammalia; order Primates; family Indriidae; genus Indri; species Indri indri. Next base: position 10,361 of record RJWJ010030769.1, on the reverse strand, counting down.
CCAATAAAATTTTTTTTACGAAAATAGGCCGCAGGACAATTTGGTCCATGGGCCATAGTTTGTTTACCCTTGATACAGACAATGATCTAATGCCCCCTAATATCAATGTTAACAAGATAATATATGCCTCCTAATAGAATTATATCACTATATAAAACATAATTTATGAAGTATTCTTATATGAAAAATAAACCTAAATCAGATCAAATTTCTAGGCCTACATATCATGGGACAAAGAAACGTACTAATCAGTTATAATATAAAGGTCAATATCTTTGCAGATCCTGATTCAAAAAAACAAATTATATATATTTGTGTATATAAACATATATACATATATACACGTGTACATACATAAATTCATACATACACACATATATGAGACAGGTAAGGGAATTTGAACACTATTTGGTTATATGATGATACTAATATATTGTTAGTTATTAAGTGAAATATGGTATTGTGGTTATGTTTTCAAAAAGTACCTTTTATACTGAATATTTACATAAGAAATTACATGTTGTCCAGGATTTTCTTTAAAACAGTCTAGAAAAGGGAGGTTAAGTGGATGGTGTATAAAACAAAATTGGACAGCAGTTGATAATTACTAAAGCTGAGTGATTACACTAGGGCTCTTTTGTTTATTTTTGCATATGTATGAAATTTTCTTTTATGTTAGAAAGGTAAGCCGAAGAATATACTTTAGGATATATAAATTTCAATTTCTTATCTGGAGAACTGATAATTTTTATTTCAGGTTTTCCCCTTTTCTCTTATTCTTTTGTATTTGTCTGTTGCTGATTCATATTATTTGTCTTTGACTAGTCTCTTGATTTTCAAAGTCATATAAATTATTTCACCCAAGGAAAAAGCTATCCTCTTAAATTAAGGTTATTCCTCATAGTTCTTGACATAGCTTGTTCATCAAGACTACAAAATAACTCAACTTATTCTAAGAAACCAGGATCCTGAATCCAATTCTGAATTCAAGTTCTTTTCTAGTTCACGTAGGGCACAGCAACCCTACTGAGGTTAGGCTGACAATTTAGATGACTTATTATGTGGTTATTACTTTATAATACTATATACTAAAATAGTATTGTCTATTATCAGAATTGTATAAACTTCATCATATCAAACATAGGATATACTCATTTTATTATGCTTATTGATTTATAAGTCCTTCAAGAATCTTTGATCAATGAAAATGGAAACATAGTCACAGGAAATTTCTGAGCTTAACACACAATGTAACAAGGAGAAAATCCCAGAAATGAAGAAGCACTAAAACTACATTTTAGGTTTTATAGAAATGTTAAAATCTTTCAAATTATACATTATTACATTTATACCCAGCAACTACTCATGTATAATTGGAAGCATTTGGATTTTGATCTTACAATGTATGAAATTTTACTTGGTCATTTCGTTCTTAATTTTCTTTAAGTTATTCATAACAAAGCATTACATATCTCTCTAAAAAATATTTCCTTAGGACTTCTAATTTCTTTGACTAATCTCCATAAAATACTTACCATTGGTTTATGTAAATAATAATGATTATTTTAGTGAAAACTATTCTTTATTAAGTCTTAACTATGCTGTAAGTACTTTATATACATTCATTAAATTTTTAATCACCATAACGACCCTGGAGTGATGGACTTATTCCCATCACATATTAGAAGACTGAGACTTAGTACAATTAATATTTCCAAGTTTTTTTAGTCTTAAGTAAAACAGCTAGGTGTCAAGCTCAGATCTGAGTCTCTAGAGCTCACATTCTTTCCAGCATACAATGGTGTGTAAAGTATCTAAATCCGTGTGTCAGAAACCTATAGTTATTATGGAGACACCACACCTCAAACCTAATGTCAAATGCACCGTGCGTTACTCTGAGCCACTATCATATGTGCACACCTTCCTGGCAAGCAGGTAGCACATGGTAGAGAAATAGAAATGAGACCAACTCTCTGGCCTCATTTGCATTCCACTGAAAATGTTAAGATGATATTCTCAGTAAAAAAGGATTAGTTTAAGGTGACCTAGTAAGTGACTTCAAAATACATGAAGGCTAAATTAATCTGATTCCACAAAATGTAACATATGAGGAAGATAAAGTCAAGAAGAATGGTGAATCATCTGAATATTAGAAAAAAATATTACAAATAGATTTTGTTTATTATGAGGTTAAGAACATCTCATTTTATAAAATATGTCTCTGAAGACTTTTTTTAGAGTATCATATCTTTGACATTTTGATATGTAGATTTATCCACATAAAATGTCTTCAAAAATATATTTGTAGGATTAAATAGTCAGATTTACTCCTCTATTTATAGTGATATTCCATGAAAGAAAAGATCTTAGGACTTGAAGGTGAGCCCCCAAATTAAAATTTGAATCTCATTCTCATCTCCAAGAAAATGGGTATAGCGAGTTCTGCCAGTTTTTTGAAAATTTTCATAATCACGATTCAGACAAGTTGCAACTCTCCAGGACAAATCTGCACATTTAACAGTCTTTTATTCTGCAAATGGCCATGCAGACCTTCTCAGTGCATATTGTACTCTCACATTCTCCACTCAACCCATACTAAACTTGAACCTCTTCATTTCTTTCTTTGTTTCATGTTGTCGCTTGCTTCAGGTAACAGAAGCTGTTTTCTCTGCCTGAAACTCTCTTACATCACTCCCTCCTGGGGCTAACTCCTCCCATAGTGCAGGGTTCCACATAGACTCTTCCTCCATGAAACTTCTGAAGACCTCTTGTCTGTGTTTATAGCTCATAGAGGAATTTCTCTTAAAAAGCATGAACTTATTCTTTCAACTCTCTCCAACATGGCAAGAGTTGAGTTTTCATCTTGATATTTGACTCATTTTCTCTCTTCCATGGAATAAGAGTTTCTACTTTATGAATTTGCTGAAACAAAATCCCAACTACTTGTCAACAAAATACAAGTTAGAATTTTTTGTGGGGGGAAAATGATTGCTAAAATAGGAAAACTATGCATTAGGAATACATAAGGTCCTGGCTAAAGACCGGGTAGAAAACATAATCATCAAGAACATTCTTTCTTCCACCACCATTGGTCCCAAGTATAGTGGAACTGACATGTAATCATGTCAGTGATGGTACCCAAAGAGTGTACCCAAAAAAAGAGAAACCAGAGGCTTGTCCTCTGCTGCTGATTTAACAGTCCCAATCCCACCTGTCCAAAATGTTTGTTTCAGGCAGTCAATCTTATTTTTTCTGCAGAACTCTGAGGCTTCAATTTACAATGGCTCTTGACTTTTACCCATTGGGCATCCATATGTAATACAATTTCTGTATAATTGCTAGCAACCCAGATGGTGAAGTCAACTATTTTTTTGACCCCAGATAGCTGGAAACCTGGTAGTAGCTGCTGCAATTGCATCCCAGGTTATAACTCTAGGAAGGGGGAGTTTCTAATGAGGTGAAGGATCAGATCATGTAAATTTGGCAAAGTCTGTGGAAATGATAAATATCTGTTCATTTTATTTTATTAAGGAAATCCCCTGAATTTCTCTTTAAAATGAAGACCAGACCCATTTCTCTGGTTATAAATACCTGTTCACTAAGAAAATTAGCCCCATGGGCATGCTATTTTAGGTGTTTAAAAAAGGAAATCCAACTTGTGTTTGTGTGCTCATGCATGTAAACTTAAGCATTTGAAACATACCCTGAATGACACTGCACTTCCTGAGTTGGATGAGATGCCTCCTCTATATTCTGCTATAGCATCTTATACTTCTTGTATAGAACTTATCACACTAGGTTCGCTTGTTTATTTAACCTCTATGAAGGTAGAAACTACAAATTGCTCATTTTTTGTGCCTGTAATGCTTAAAACAGCCTCAGATACAGAGTAAGCACACAATAAACATTGACTGAATGCAGGTCATATCAACTATAAAAGATAGAATGGATTATGAATATCCTTTTTACCACTCTCGACGTATTCATGTAGATTCTTTATGTGTATTTGTTTATTCCAAATATCATTAATGCAATCAAAAGCATAACAATACAAAAATTGTATGACTATCACTCCAATGGTAAAGCCAAAACCCAGTTGACTTTACTGCTCTGGATACCCATCAACAAAATATATAGACAGAAAAGAGAAGTCCAAGAGTACTATGCAGGCTACTCCATAATATATTTCTACATTTTCAGGTGGTTGGAACCAGTAGCAAATTGATACTTTTCAATTCAATTATAAATGAAAAGACACCCTGAATGGGGAATTCCATAGCAGAGACCATAGTCAGAATGCCCTGGCATCGAGTGTCTCAAGATTAAATCAAGGGCAGATTAAATACCCTGCTGAGTCATAACTCAGTGACAAACCCCATTATATTACATTTTTCTTCCAAAAGCATTTTTCAATAGAATATTACTGTACAGAGTCAAGTTTTAGAAGTTAAAGATTGAAAGAAAGGTCATTCAGTCCTTCCTGAAACGACCCGAAAGTTTCCTTTTTACAATACAGCATATAGTGTTTTCTCCAATTAGTTCTTTCTTAGTATTAAATATTTTGTTCAAATTTCCACTGAAACAAATTTCAGTGAATTTGGCTCCCCATTTCTCTTATAATAAGAGTCAAAAAAAACCCAATGCTTTGGACCATACCTGAGTTGCCCCATCCCCAAATTACATCACTGAGCCTCTTCTATTCTTCACCTTGATCACCCTGTCTAGACACCTTGCTCTTCCTCGTCAAAGCCAGATGTGCTTTGCCCTGGCTGTTCACTTGGCCTGGGGCACTCTTCCCTCAGATATCAACAAGGATCATCACTCTCTTGCCAATTTCAGATCATTACTCAAATATCATCTGGTGAGGCCTTCCTTTTCTACCTAAGATTGGAACCTTGCCCCAGCACTTCTTGTCCCCCTGGCTCAGCTATACATTTTCCATAGTACTTACCACTTTCTAACATACTATATAAATGACTTATTTATTATCTCTAATATTGATTTCTCCCTACTAATGCGTAAGCTCCATTCCCTATCTCTAGCACCTTCAACAGTCAGTGCCTGGCATATGCTAGTTCATGGGATGCATTTGTTGAATAAGTAAATGCAGTAGTTATGTATTTAAAAATAAAGTGTGCAGTTCTCAAAAGGACTTAAAGATGTTGAACAGCTTATTGAAATGTTTAATTTAAAAAAACAGAATTTTGTATACAGCATGATTACACTTCTATAAAAAGAAATTTTAAAAACAACCAAACAAAATCCCATGAATGGTAATTTAAAAAATGAGGAAGAATAGATGATTATACACATAAACATGAAACTCGCAGAAATTGAATTGGTATGATGGGACTATGGGTACTCTTATTCTACCTTTTAATTTTTGGTATTGTTTAAATTGCTAAAAGAACCATTACTTTAGCACTTAAAAATGAACATAAGAAAAAACCAACTAAATATATAAAATAGCTTTAAAAATTCTCTCTGAAGAAACGTAGAGAATTTCAATCAAATGTCTTTCTCTGATCAATGTCAAAAGAGAATCTAAATTTATGAAATTTCTTTTACCTTCCTCGAGAGTTTTCTTTTCAGTTAGGTGGAATTGAGTCTTTTCAGTTCAGAGATCTTTATTTGAAAATCCACGTGGAGAACTTTAGCACTTTCCTGCACTTACCTTAATGTTTGTCCTGAACCCAGGCGATTTTGTTGTGTTTGCCTCTTCCTTCTGTTGGTTTTAGTAGGATTTAATCAAACTAGAGGGGATATTGTAACCACATTTAGTTGCAGAAAAACCCAATGGTTTTCAGGGAAGGGAGCTTTTAAACCAAATAGAGACAATTATGTTACTTATGATATCAAACTGCATTCCATAAAAGCAAATGCTGCCCAATTTAATAGTGAAACAATTTTTTAATAAACAAATGCCTTTGACATCAATGAAAGTTAAGTGTTTGGGGATTTTAGCAAAGGTGTCACTTTCATAACCATTTTACATTAACTTAATTTTTCTTTTACTTTTATTAAGAAAATTGTGTAAGAAATAAAATAGTAGGGAAGAATTACACCCCCAAAAAACCCCCTTTCTATTCCATGCCTTTCTAAAGCTTTTCCATATCCTACAGAAGCACCCCTTTGTAAATAACAAACCCATAAGTCTAGATAATATGATTATGCTTCTATTTGTTAATTGAAATGTTAGCTATGTGATTCACATATATTAACTTTCTTCTTTCCCCTTTTTCCTAATATTTGGTATTTAGTCATTTGTTTGAATTTTATATTGGTTAAATTTCTAAATTTAACTAAAAGGTTTCAAGCTGTATTTCTTATTCCACATACTTTCAGAAATATTTGTGTATTTTTATTAAAACTTCCATGATATTATTTTTACCTTTTGCTCAAATAACAAAATAAACTTATTATGCTTAAGATACTTATTGAACCCCTGCTTACTTCCTTCCTATTATATTCTTAAATTTTAATTTCATCTTGCTTTTAGAGAATACAATTATTTTAAAAGAAATTAGGTAATTATATTTATTAATGTAATTTTCCAATTTCTGTAATGACCATTGTTTCTTTTAATCATTCCTTGCTTCTCTTTGTATTTTTCTTGTGAAACACAGACCAGAGTCATTCTTTCTGGGAGAGTGTGTGGGTGATCTGTTTTTGTATATCTAAAACCGCATTTATTTTGCCCCATTTCTGAATAAATAATAATGTGGCCTATATTGATTTCTAGGAATAACATTTATTTCCCTTCAGCATTTTGAAAATATTGTTACTTTGCAATCTGGCAATCATTTTTGCTGGTCAGAAGGCTACTTTTGTTTTATTCTTCGTGGGTAATTTGTCACTTCTCTGGTAGATTATAAAATTTTCTCTTTATAACAGATGTTCTGCAGCTTTGTCAAAATATGTCTACATAGAGATTTGTTTCTGTCTTTCTCAGGAGTTGTGAACATTATTATTTTTTTTTTAGTTCTTTTAAAGACTCATCATGTTATCCTTAATATTTCTTCCTGACCATTTGCTCTGTTCTCTTCTTCTGGATTTACCATTTGCTCTGTTCTCTTCTTCTGGATTTACTATTAGACATATCTTGGATTTCTCAATTTGTTCCCAGGTTTTGTTTTGCTTTCAGGTTCTCTTTAATACATACTTTTTAAAATTCTTAGTATCTTCGGTTTTCAATCTGGAAGAAATCCTTGGTGTTATCTTCCAAATCATGAATTCTTTCTTTATCTCTGTCTAGACATTATTTCTACCTCTTAAGGTTTTTAATTCCCCTTTAAAAAAAATTCCTGCATTTCTGTTTGGTTCTTTCATGTTCATCTATTATTGTTTTTGAATTTTCAAAAATAAATTCTTTAAATTAATTTATGATTGTTTTGTGGATTTTCTTAGGCTTTTTTTTATTTTAGTAGATATAATTCAGTCTTTTATTGCTTTGAGATTCTCAATATATTTGTTTGTAAAGTCTTTTTCAGATTACTTTATAACTTTCATTTTGTCAACATTGAATTCATCTCCCAGCAGTTGATTTTGGTCTTGTTGGCTTGTCCATGTTGTCACTAGTTTTTAATAATAATTTACAAGCTTTTCTTGATTGGGAATTTGTTCTCTCCTGTCTCTCTCTGTCTCAAGTTTTGAGTTGACGACACATCACCCACTGCCTGGAGAGATTTCAGGCCAGAATATGATCTGTGCTGGAATGTGTGACTCCCATGCTGGGGAGTAATTATGAATGGTTCAAGTCCAGATACTTTAGCTAGTGGGTGGCTGGCCCAGGCCTTGGATGCAGGAAATCCAGTTCAATTTATGTAGGCATTTAAGGGTTGGAATGGGGAACCTGCAGCCTTCTGATATCAAGAAGCACCAAAGAGGGCAAGAAAATCTTCATCTTTCTCTGCTCCATCCCTTTTAATACAGGATTTGCTCTGTAAAATTTGGATTCACTCTAAAGGCCACACTTGGGGACCTAGAAGACCCCATGTGGCCTTAAGGCCACCGGTTCCCCATTCCAACTTGAACCTCATTCCTCAACTAACAGATCCAGTACTCGGCAAACCACAGCCTCTGCCCCACTTACTGCTTTATATTTCTCTTCTGGTTCAGATTCACAATGAGGTTTTCTTTGCTTTTGAATATAGCTATTTTTTTTTAATTTTCTTTTTTGTATGTAATCAGAGAAGACTTTCAGAGAAATAATCAGTTGAATGAATAGAGAGACAGCATGTAGTTGACTTGGTAGAAATAAAATGAGTTAAGTTAATGAATTTAGAAAAGATAGTACACATTAATAGGATCTAATGGATAGACAGGGAAGAGAAGGCTGCAAAACTAGGAGAATATTTTTCATTCTTCTGACATAAGAAGTGAGGAGGCAAGACCTCAGTAGGAGTCGATCAAGTTGAGATAAGGTTTCAGAATTCCCCATTCAGCATTCCTAGATGCCACAATATGTCTAGATAAGGATTTATAATTATTTCCATTTTTTGAACATGTTATAGAGATGAAATTGTGTAGCAATAAAAGTATATAGCAATTGTAGTTGGAGAAACATACTATCTCACAGTAGAACAGGAGATGAACAAAGGAAGAATGTCCCTTATTAATAGTCTTATATTGATCTTGCATATTTTAGAGGCTCCGTGCATTGTACAACCTCTTGTGTCTCTCAGTGACTTTCTTTTTTTTTTTTTGTGGATTGACTTTTTTTTTTTTATTTCAGCATATTCTGGGGGTACAGATGTTTAGGTTAAGTATGTTGCCCTTACCCCGCCTTACCCTCCGAGTCCGAGTTTCAAGCATGTCCATCTCTCGGATGGTGCGTATTGCACTCTTTGTGTATGCATATACCCGTCCCCTTCAGTGACTTTCTTGAGTAATGTAGATCACTGGTCTTCAACTCTGTCTTCACAATAAAATCACCTACTGACCTTTCAAAAAATATTGATGCTAAGTCTTACTCCCCAAAATTCTGATTTAATTGTTTTACTGTAGGGCCTGGACATATGGTATTTTTAAAGCACCTCAGAAGCTTCTGATGTGTAGCTCAGGTTGAAACACTCCTCATAAGTACTGAGTAAATAAACATCATGTAGTTGCATATCCACATTATCTGGCTTTTACCGTATTTTGACCACAAACCCTAAAAGCGACTTTGAACAGAGAAATGGCAGAAATCCATTCACTTGATGAGCTGTGTAAATTGGCTTGTGTGTTAGTTCCCTATTGCTGCTGTAACAAATTATCACAAATTTAGTGTCTTAAAACAACAACTCTAATTTATTATATTATAGTTTTGGAGGTCAGACGTCCAAAATAGATCTTACTGGGCTACAATCAAGGGGTCCGCAGGGTAGTGTTTCTTCTGGAGGCCGTAATGGGGAATTTGTTTTCTTTTTTTTTTTTTAATTCCAGGGTATTGTGAGGGTACAAACGTTATAGTTACACTTTATGTCTTTGCCTCACCCAAATGCAGGTTAAAGGCATTCGCTTCCCCCCCCTCCTTAGTGCTCCCCATGTCCTTTAGTTGTAGATTTGCACCCCCATCCTCCTAATCCCTAGACAGTATTTCTGCCATGTGATCAAGCTAGTGTTGATTAGTTAGTACCAATTTGATGGCAAGTACAAGTGGATCCCATTCTTCTGCTCTTGTGGTGCCTCACTTTGGATAATGGGCTTAAGTTTAATCCAGGAAAGTATAAGAGGTGCTAGATCACTGTCATTTCTTATGATTGAGCAATATTCCATTGTAAACATATACCAGATTTTAATAATCCACTCATGGATTGATGGGCACTTGGGTTGTTTCCACATCCTTGCGATAGTGAATTGTGCTGCCATAAACATTTGGGGGCAGATGTCTTTATCATAGAATGTTTTGTGCTCTTTTGGGTAGATGCCTAATAGTGCTATTGCTGGATCGAATGGTATTTCTATTTTTAGCTCTCTGAGGTATCTCCAGATTCTTTTCCACAGAGGTTGCACTAATTTGCAGTCCCACCAGCAGTGTAAGAGTGTTCCTGTCTCTCCACATCCTCACCAGCATTTGTTGTTTTGGGATTTTTTGATAGAGGCCAATCTCACTGGGGTTAGGTGATATCTCATTGTGGTTTTGATTTGCATTTCTCTAATGATTAGAGATGTTGAGCATTTTTTTTATATGTTTGCTGGCCATTCTTCTGTCTTCTTTTGAAAAGTTTCTGTTCATTTCCTTTGCCCATTTGTTGATGGGGTTGTTTGATTTTTTCTTGTTGATTTTTTTGAGTTCTAGATAGATTCTGGTTATCAGCCCTTTGTCAGATGTGTAGAGAGCAAATATTTTTTCCCATTCTGTGGGCTGTCTATTCACT
>RJWJ010030768.1:0-19719 GCA_004363605.1 Indri indri | reverse complement strand
GGCTGGCATACAGTAGGTGCTTAACAAGTAATTGTAGGATGACTGTGAGGCTCTGCCTGAGAGACTGGTGATCACGTGGACATTTCAGCACCAGGCATGTCCGGACAGCTCCTGGCCTGCTCTGCCCTTAGAAGGGCTCGGGCAGCGTGCCTGGGGAAGGTGGGCTTGAAAGTGGGGTGGGGGGGGTGCCCAGGCCTGAGACCTCCCAGCCCGAGCTGTGTGGTCTCCTTTGCTGAAGCTCAAACCTTGCCCGCTCCATTGTCTACAAACTCACGCAACTCCTAGTATTATTTTTTCCTTTTTGAGTTCAGCAATTCTTTTTATGTGTGTGTGAAGAGCTAAGCATTTCTCTCTTCTGGCCGCTTCCCCTCGGGTGTTCATCACGCCCCACACTCTCTGTCTCTCCTTCTCTTGCCCCGTCCTTTCTCCACTTTGTGCCTTCCCCTCTCCTTTCCTTCTCCCTCTACCACAGCCCCCTTCTTCCCCCCACTCCTTATCTGTTTCCTCTTCCACTCTCCCTCCTCCCCCTCCTTAGAGGCGTCCTCTTTTTGCCAGGCTTGAATCTGATTTATAGCGAAGGCGCGGCAGCCTCCCCGCCCCTACTTCCTTCAGGAAGCGAATAGTGAAAACCGAACTGCGTGCAGTTTTGTACGAGCCTCCCCTGCGTACGTTCCACCCAGTCTCAACCCCCAGGGACTGCCTGCAGCGGAGGAAGCCCTGCTGGCAGGCCTGCCCGCCCACCCATCTGCCACCCTGGGACCGCACCAGCTGGGAGGCTGAGTCCAGCCCCAAAGGCCAGGAGCTGGTGGGTGGATTCACAGGTCTGGCCCCCTCCCCAGCTCCGGTTCCTGTTGTGGGCGACTGCGGATGAATGATGTTTGGCCTGTGGTTCCTGAGACTGGGAATGAGATGATTCATTGATCTTTGCTAATGGACTCTCATCTAGTGACCGACCGGGGCTTGCTGAGTTACAAGTGCTCTAGGGCTGTCACTGCTCTTGTCACCTAGAACAAGAGGCTAAGTGGTGGTGGGAATGAAGGCTCTCATGTAAGGAAGGGAGGAGATGCCTCTGCTTTTATGCCTGGCTCCTCTTACCCCTGCAGCCCTATAAAGTAGATACTCTTACTGTCCCTACTTCAAGGTTTGAGAAATGAAGGCTCAGAGAGGTTGGGTAACTTGCCCCAGGTCACACAGCTAGTAAATGGTGGAGCTGGGATTTGAACCCAGGTCTGGTACGCTTTGCAGCAGGTATGGAGAACTGTAACACTTTGCCATCAAGTCACACATTCATAGGATGGCCCAACTGGACCCAGCACTTTCCGGGTTCTGTCATGGCTGGCCAGGGGCTTTGCTCTAGGGGTTCTTTCTGGCATCTTGGTGGAAGCAAGGGGGATTGAGAATCGGCCCTGGCTTTGTTTGTTTGGTTTTTTTCCTTTTTTTTCCAGGTTCTTAGATTCTCTCTGAGTTGTCTTGGGCGGAGGAGACGTCCTAAGCTGTATAGTTGGGAAGTTAAGCTAAGGCGACAGATGAGCAGAAGCAGTCACTGAACAATGATTGATGTTCACAGTGTAACTCTTGAGTAATCAAGAAAACCGTTTTAGCATCCTCCAGGTGGTGAGCACCTGCCTGCTGCGTTCCGGCCGCTTACGTACATGGTGTCTGCAACGACTCTGCATGGGGTGCAGGGTCATTCTCCTCTACAGACGAGGACATCCAGGTCACAGAAAGTGACCTGCCAAGGTCATAGGGGAAGGTAGCGGAGGGGCTGTGGCTCACGTCTAGGCTCGGAGGGGTCCAGGACCCTCGTGCTTCCCAATGCCTATATCGTCTCTCAGGAAAAAAAAAAAAAGATTTCAGTAATGTTTCATTTCTTACTCTGCAGGAGAGGAGGTCCATAGTACACTGTAGAAAGATTCCACGCCAGAGAGTTTAAATTGACATGTTGGGACCCGAGGGAAGCATTAACAGTTGGATAAGAGTTCATTCCTGGTGGTCAGTGCTGGCTGGTAAACAGGGCATTACTGGGCCTTAACAGAGGCCCCTGCAAGTGGGCACAGCCCCAGGCTTGGTGGACAAGAAGCTTGCCCTGCTCGGGGGCAGCTGCACCCCGGCCTGTCCGCCTGCAGTCAGGCTGTGTCCGGACATACAGAACGTGGGGGCTGGGGGTAGCCTGGCATTACTGCAAGGCAGCGGATGCCAGCATGGGAGACATGTGCCAGGAAAGTTTCTGAAACCTCTCCTTAGCCCCAAGCCAGGCCCTCGTCATGGACGGAAGACTGCAGGAGCCCGGAGTGGACCCAGGTCAGGTCACACACGCCAGCGAAGGCTCCCCTGAGCACCTGCACGGCCTTCTGGCGTCTGGGGAGGTTAGTGGTGGAGGAAGGAGGAGGCTGAGCGGATCTTGAGGTCTTTGCCGTCTTTGGGGGGAGTTAGTGGAGATAATGTATTTTTTAATTAATTTTTTTTTTTCCTCTAGAGATGGGGTCTCCCTGTGTTGCCCAGGCTGGTCTTGACCTTCTGGCCTCAAGCGATCCTACTGCCTCAGCTTCCCAAAGTGCTGGGATTACAGGTATGAGTTACTATGAGCTACTGGCCTATTAATTGTTGCTGCTTTCAGTTTTTAAAAATTCTGCTCCAATGCTGGTTGCCAGGGCAAATTTTCCGGCCTTGCCCAGATCATCCAAGTCAGGAGCTCTGGTAGGCAGGCCTGGGGATGCGCATTCTCAGCCAGCGTCCCTAGAGCAGGAGAACTGCCTCGGGATCCGGCCTTAGCCAACCTTCCAGGCTCACTGACCAAGCTCCTGCTGGTGAGTCTTTTATACGCACAGTCTCATTTAGGCTCCACTGCAGCGGACTCTGAGAAGCTTTGGTGAGCAAACTGAGGCCCAAAAAGGCTAAACCACTTGCCAGGTGCAGAACCAGGATTCAAAACTTTGCAGTCGGGCTCTAGAACACCACCCTGTCCCACCTCAGGACTGGCCCTCTCCCAGGAACACCTTCCTCCCTCATCCTCCAGGTCCTTTCCTCCTCGGTACCGAGTCCCTGCGCGTTACGGAAGTGCTCGTCCTGGGATCTGGGTGCTGACGTGTGCCTGAGTCCCTGGTCCCCATGCCTTCTGACCCCTCCTAGACCATGAGCTGTGGGGACAGGGAGTGGCTTGCACCCGGGGGCTCAGGATGTGTGCAGTGGGTGAACAAATGGAGGGACATAAACACGTGAGGACTGGACACAAGAGTGTTCCCTGGTGGCAGCTTAGGAGGCGGCAGGGCTGGACAGAGAGGGCTAGTGTGCCCTCCCCTCCCCAGATCTCTTCTACCCTCCAGGCCCACCGAGAAATTCTTGATTCTGCCGCATTCTCACACCCTGAGCTTCCTGTCTGAAATCCTTTCTCACCCTCAGATTCACCACCCCCACTCTTCAGGTAACTCCGTAATCCTTCACGGAACTTTCGCGAGCCCCCGGGATGGTGACAGCTGCTGCTTCCGGGCTCCCACGGTCCCCTGCCTTTCCCTCATTCTAATCCTGATACTTCTAAAGGGCTACTTATTTGTCTCCTCCCTGGACTGTGAGGTCCCTAAAGCCAAGAGCCATCTCTTACTCAGTGTTGTATGCCTAGGGCCTGGTACCAGGGCATTGGTAGAGTTTGTTGAATGAATAAGTGCCAGTGTTCCCACCGACTGCTCCATGCTATTCATCTAATTGTTAGCCATCGCGGGCTGCACTGCACGAGCCAGAGTTGAAGAAAGCCAGGCTCAGAGGGCCTCAGAGGCCATCAGTTGTACAGATGAGGAAACGGAGGCCCCAGTGGGTCAGTGGTGGGTCAGAGTCGCCCTGCCTCGCTTCTGGTTATGCGACTGGAGCTCCACGAGGGCAGGAACCAAGACTGGGATGTTATTTTCCAGCGTGGCAGGGCGCATTGCCCGTTATCACAGTCATCGCCCTTTACAAGGTGCTTACAAGGCGCTCTTTATATGTGTTTTTCCACATGTTTGCACAGCCACAGGGAACGAAGGTGCTGTCGTCCCCATTTACAGATGAACAGACTGAGGCATGGAGAGGTTAAGTAACTTGCTTATTTATCAGCACCTTCTGGTTTCTTTCACAAACTTGTCCAGGTACACTGGAACTTCACAAGATTGTCATCAAACCAATGATGGCTGAAACCTAGGCTCCGGGACTACAGAATCCATTTCTCTGCCTCCAAACACTACTGGGCCAGCTCTGCTTGGAGAATCGCGGTGGCAGCAGCACCCCTGCAGGCGGCAGCAGGCACTCCCCTCCGCACCGGAAATGGCCGAAGTCTTCCTCCAGCCTCCGAAGATTGCCGACCGTGCTTCTCCAAAGGCTGGTGCTTAGGGAAGCAGGGCGCGCCGCCTTCAGCCCCTACTCAATCTCCCAGGCGGCCTCGGTCACCGCATTGTCCGGCCAGTGGCATCTCCAGGCCTGCAGAAAGGTGGCAGTGACCTTGACTGTTGTGCCTTCCTTCATCTGAGTAAGCTGGGGCAGCAGGGCATTCAGAGGGTAGGATCGTCTCCAGCGGAGGGTGTGGGCTGGGGGTGGGGGGGAGGGTGTGGCCGCCGCTGCTAGGGAAGGGGAACTGCCCTGGGGCACCCTACCACAAGCCAGTAGGGAGGGTGCTGGTGCATGGAGCCCTGGGCCTGTGTTCTAGCATCCGTGTCCGTGGGCAGCAGCCCGCTCCTCGCCCAGGCCTCAGTTTATGCACGTGTAAAATGGGGGCTCTTCCAAGACACTTCCACAAATGCAAAAATCGAGATTTCATCCAGCATGTTTAGAATTCCCCACCCCAGGCAGACACCTGAGAAATCGGAGCTGGATCCGGTGAGCTGCTGTGGAGGCACTGGGAGCGCCTTCCCTTGCTGCGGTAGCACTCCTGAGATGGAGAGCCCTAGAGGTTGGGGATAGCCACTTTGCAGTGAAGCAGGCACCCTGTAGCCTGGCATGGTGACAGACATGAGACATGGCTGTGGAAGTAGCTGGTAACGATAGTAACTCGCATTTATTGACCACATAGTACATGCCTGGCTTTGCACGAAGCCGGTCACGTGCATTATTTTGCCCTCGCCACAGCCCTGTCTGGTAGGTACTATTATTGCCATCCCCGGTTTACTGATGAGGCCCAGAGTTGCTGAGTAGTGACCAGTCTAAGGTCCGCATGCTAACAAGTGGCTGAAGCAGCAGTCCCCAGTCTTGCCCACTGCACTGTGCTGAGAAACGTTCGACCCAGAAGGCAGAATGGCTGAGGGGAAATGACAACGGCTTCACAGTATTAATCACGTATACCGTGAACTGGGGACCCACTAGGGCTGGGTGTCGGCCTAAGGCATTTCACATGTCATTCATACTCCTGAAAGCGACCCTGTACTGTAGATTTTGTTACTTCCATTTTGCAGCCAAAGTTCAGAGAGATCACTTTAAATGCCTCAGGACACACCGTTAGTAAAAAACTGGAACTTTTGGGTTCAAAGATGTGTCCTGTCTGCCTGTGTGTCACTGTTAGGAATACCCCACTCTTCTCTGAGCCTCAGTTTCTCCTGTGAAATGAGAGGCTCGAACTGGAAGACCCTGGATATTCTTTCCCAAGGGGCCTTCTTTGATTTTTAGGAGTATTGACATAATGTCGGGAGACCTGGGTGTGAAGACTACATTTGTTCCTAGTTATCTGGGACCTGGGCACGCCTTAGCCAAGTCCCCTGCATCTCCGGGCTCCAGCGTTCCCGTTAGTAAGATGTAGAGACCAGACAGGCCAGTCGCCAGGCTGCTTTCTGGCTTGAATATTTTATGACTGCAGATGAAGAGCCGACCTGAGCTTCAGCAAGCCGTGCGTCCTCCGGGAGTTCCTAATGAACACCTCGGCTACGGTACTCAGAACCTCCTGCGCGAGGCTTCCAAGGATAGGCCCCCCGGCATGGGCGAGGGGATCCCCCACCTCCGAACAGTCAGCCGTGACTGCTTGGGGAGCCCACCTCTGAGGTCAGTCGGACCCCAGGCTGGACGCCCGCACCCCCCCCCTTCACAGTGAGGCACCTCAGGCAAGTGACCTCTCTTTTCTGTGCCTCGGTTTCTGCCTACGTGACACGAGGCGCCGATAGTACCAGCTTCCTTTGGGATTCGGTGAGAAAACATACGCAAAAAAAAAACCTAACACCGTTTCTGGCCTAGAAAACTCTCAGTAAACACAACTGTTACTGCTCGTGTCTGCACCTTTCTGGTCCCCGGGGGAGTTCCTAAGCCTTGGACTCTGCCCACCCTCTAAAGATGGTTTTGGGGGAGAGGGGAGAGGCAGGGTCCTGCCGGGTGGGTCAGTGGAGGATCCAGACTTGGGGACTCACAGGCCCCTGTCCCTGAGGCTGCTGGTGCTGGCCGCCACGCCTGAGGTGGCTTTAACGGGCATTCTAGCACGTCCCAGGCTGGCAGCGCCACCTGAGGAGGGGCAGCGGCCATGTGAGGACACAGGAGGCGGAGGAATGGTGTCAGCACTGCTGCGTGGTGCGCCGTAGACCACAGCTCGGTGCATCCTTGGGGTTCGATGGGAGATAACGAGTGTGTGCTGTGCTTCGGGCTCTCCTTGAGCAGGGCTCCACCGGGGCTCACAGCACAGTGCTCCTTCCCCTTCCCTGGAGCCAGAGGGGCTCCCGTTTGAAACAGGCCAGGTGGAAAAACTCTGGTGTGGAAGTCAGGGATCTGGCCCTGGTCCCCAGGCAACCCCAGACACATCCTGGAGGGTGGGGCCTCAGTTTCCCACCAACGCAGAGAGGGGGCCGGGCCGCCTGGTCTGTGGGCATGTGCGTGCGAGCAGTGGGAGAGCTAAGAAAGGTGAGCATCAGGGAGCGCTTCCCAAAGGAGGTGGCGTAGCTGAGGCCCGAAGGATCGAGAACTAGGCGCCGTGCGAGAACTGGTGGGCTCCCTGGGCCTGCAGTGTTCTGATAGAACCTCTGGGTATGATGGAGGAATTTGGGGGGCACCTGGGCTCAGGTAGCAGGGAGGGAAGGAGTGGAGTAGGGGAGAACTGTGCCTTTGCTCCAAGGCTCTCTAACGGGTGGAGTTCATGACAAAGAGCAGGGCCCTTGGGGTCAGGAAGGCTTGGGTTTGAATCCGTTTGAACCGTCGCTTCATCGAGGACCCCTAGGTAAGGTTCACCTCTCTAAGCCTCATTACTTCCGTGTGGGAAAAGGTGATGGTAATCACACCTCACTCAAAAGGCTGTTGGATATTGTATGACTCCACTGATAGGAAATATCCAGAATAGGCAAATCCGTAGAGACAGAAAATGGATTCATGGTTACCTAGAGCTGAGGGGCTGAGGGGATTGAGGGAGGATAGCTAAAGAGTACGACATTTCTTTTTGGGGTGATGCGAAGTTCTGAAATTGATTGTGGTGAGGGTTGCACGAGTCCGTGAACATGGACTTGTATACCTTAAATGGTTACATTGTGTGCTCTGTGAATTATTATCTTGATAAAGCTGTTATCAAGAAAACAAAAGGGGCCAGGCACAGCGGCTCACGCCTGTAATAACACTTCGGAGGCCAAGGCAGGAGGATTGCCTGAGGCTAGGAATTTGAGACCAGCCTGAGCAAGAGTGAGATCCCATCTCTACTAAAAATACAAAAATCAGCTGGGTGTGGTGATGCGTGTCTGAAGTCTCAGCTACTCAGGAGCCTGAGGCAGGAGGATCACTTGAGCCCAGGTCCTTGAGGTTGCAGTGAGCTATGATGACACCACTGCACTCTAGCCTGGGCAACAGAGCAAGGTACTATCTCAAAAACAAAACAAAACATAGAAAAGGTTGTTGGGAGGATCAGATGAGATGCTGCGTGCTCCCTCAACGTTAGCTATCACTGGTGTTAGTTATTCCTGGCAGCCAGTCCAGCCCTCCCCTAGAGAGGGCTGATAGGCCCTGGGAGGAGGGGAAGGGGCCTGAGCCACCACTGACTGGCTGGGGACCCCAAGCAAAATACATAACCTCTCTGTGCCTCAGTTTTCTCATCTGTGAAATGGGGGTGGTTTTCTGGGCCACGGCCAACTCTTGGGACACAGTAATGCTCAGATTAGACCATGGTCTTTGACAGATACAAGGTCAGATGTAGAGAAAGTTGGGCTTGGGTGTTCCCTCTGTCTGCTCCCAGAGGGGCCACCTTCACGCATCCACTCAGTGTTGTGTATTGAGTGTGGGTGGCATTCAAAACACCCTGCAGGGCATAGAACAGGAACCACAACTCACTGTGCCCTTCCTTGCCTGCCTGGAGCTCAGAGCCCCAGAGAAGGGACACAGCACAGTCTCCCGGGGCTGAGATGGAGTGCCCAGCTGTGCGGGCCGTCATTGCATCATTCTGGGCCTCAGTTTCCTCATCTGTAAAATGGGCGATAAATAGTGCCTGCCTCCTAGCATCTGCACTTAGCACAGAGGAACCAGCATTCTCACTGTTGTTGTCATTAATATCATGATTGTCATGATTATCAGCCTTTTGTCACCCAACCTCAGCTACATTGTCACACAGTGAATTATGTCAGGGCTAGGCCGCCTTCTCTCCACCCTGGACCATCAGCTCCCCCGGCACAGGGCCTGGATGCCCCTTTTCAGACCCAGCCTGAGAGCCCCAAGGAGCTCTTGGCTCCTCAGCGAGGCCCCCACCAGGCCCAGCCCCAGAAGGCGCAGGCACGGCCTGCTGGACCTGCAGGCCTGACTGGGCAGGGACTGAAGCCTCCGTCCCGTCCTCTCCTTCCGCCCAGCTGCAGGGAAAGGTCACCAGGCCGTTCCCCCAGCCGGCCTTTCTGGGCGGTCAGTTCTCACTGCGGCTGGAGCTGGCTGAGCCCGACTCGGCGTCTCGCACCACCTCCCTCCCTCTGCAGAACTGCAGCCAGGCCGGGGACCCAGCCAGGGCCTCCAGTGACTGCAGCATCTCCGTCACCGTCACCGTCACCGTCACCGTCACCGTCACCGTCACCGTGGTGGGCAGAGGGCACAGGGGAGGGTATGCTTCCGGGCGTAGCTGCAGTGCCTGGTTGATGGCTCCCTCTGGGGTCTCTCCAGCAAAATTGCCTGCAAACCACTCCTTCTGGTCCGTTCCTTTCCGGGTCCCTGTTTGTAGACTGGTTGTCTCAGGCCACAGCCTGCTGCTCCTCCCCGGCCCCTGCCACCAGGGGGTGGCTGTCAGGGCAGGTTGTGCATTGAGAAGGACAGGGTTCCATCCAGCCCTGCCATGGATAAGCTGGGCAGCCTATAGTGGCTTATAGAGCCTCTCTGGGCGTCCGTTTCCCCATTTGTACACTGCGAATGATTTCGAAGGTATCATTGCTGATATCTGTACTTCTGATGTCCCTTCACACACACACACACACGCACACACACATGCACACAGACACGCACACACAGACACACACACACAGACACACGCACACACAGACACACACACACGCAGACACGAGTCTTTTGCCTTGGAACTGAGCCTCCTGTGTGTCTGATGGGGACTCAGCATCCAGGCTGGGCAGGCAAGAGAGAACTAGGACAGGATGGGTGATGGGGTGGGGAGAGGCCCAGCTTTGGAGTCCCAAAGCCTCGGGCAGGACTCTCCCCTCTCCCCAGGCCAGTCCCTCGCCTCCTTGAGCCTCAGTCTCCTCATCCATAAAACAGGGAGAGTCCGACCTGAGTTATTGGAGGCAGATCCCTGCGGCTGAGCACAGCTCCGGCAGGTGACAATAAACACGGGTCTCCTTTTACCTCGATGTCCGGCTCAGCATCCTGGAGCCTGGTCCCCAGGGGCTGTCAAGTGCAGGCCTCTGCAGACAGTGGGAAGATGGGGGATGGGCTCTTGGTGGGCGTTTTGTGGCCATGGCGTTGGGGCGGGGTGGTGGGCGTCACTGTGCCTCCAGGGGGTCTGCGTGCCCCCAGCTCATAGGGGAGCAGGGCGGCGGGAGGCTAGAGCAGGCCCCAGCACTGGGGGTCTGCAAGGAGGGCGTGGCGCTGTCAGGAACTTGACGGCCTGTCTCTCATTCGTTCATCCACCCGGCAGATATTTACTCGGCCTCTTCACGGCCACTGTGCACCTGGGCCTGCAGAGGACAGCTCTGAGCACCTCAAGTGTATCAACATGAACTTGCTTTTATCCTCACAGCAGCACTGCGGGATAAGCACTGTTTGTCTCATTTGGCACAGAGAGGTTAAGTGACTTGCTGGGGTCACACAGCTAGGCAGCCTTCAAGACTCAGGTGTGGCATCGCCTCCTCCAGGAAGCCTTCCTTGATGTCCTCCCTGTCCCAGGCTGGGTTAGGCCTCTCCCCTGGCCACTCCCAGTTTTGTTTCCCCCCCTCGCACTGATCCCTCTTGTCGCAGACATCTGTTAATGCGTCTGCATCCCCTGCTAGACCGTGAGCCCCTCGTCCTCACCTGGGCACCCACTTGCCTGGCACCATTTGTGGTACAGAGGAGATCACTGGGAAATGTTGAATGACTAAATCTTAATGGGCAGTAACCTTGTGGACATGCTATTCTAGTATCCCTGTTTCGCAGAGGAGGAAACCAAGGCACAGAGAGGTGACATGATCTTCTTAAGTCACAGAGCTGGTGGTGACAGAACTGATATTTGCTGGAATGGCCTTTGTCTTGAGGACAAGATCCCTAGAAGGTGGGAGAGGACAGTGGTGATGGCCCTCGCCTGTCGGGCAAATGGCCACTAATAATAATAATAATAATAATAATGGTCTTATTTAGGACCTCTTACTGAGCGGCAGGCACCATGCTAAGCACTTTACACTATGAAGTAAGTGCCGGGATTCACTCTATATTATAGCTGGGGAAATAGAGGCTCAGAGAGGTTATGTGACTTGCTCAAAGTCACACAGCAATGATTTACCAAACCAGGGTTTAAAATTTATTTATTTTATTTTTTTAAATTTAGAGATGGGGTCTTGCTATGTTGTCCAGGCTGGCCTTGAACTCCTGGGCTCAAGGGATCCTCCTGCCTCAGCCTCCAGAGTAGCTGGGTCTATAAGCATGTACCACCACACCCGCCTAAAAATTTTTAATGGTTAATGGATCAAAAGTTCAAAGCCCTAAAGGATAGGTAGTGAAAAGTCTCTTTTGTCTTCTGTCCCTAGCTATCTAGGTCCTCCTCTGAGAGGCACCTGGGATGATCTGATTCTCAGGTGTCCTTCTGAGCAGGTTTGTGTGTTCCAAGATAAACATGGTGTGTGTTATTCAGAGCCAGGTTTATGGTGTTTTTGTTTGTTTTGTTTTGTTTGAGACAGAGTCTCACTCTGTTGCCCGGGCTAGAGTGCCGTGGCGTCAGCCTAGCTTCACGGCAACCTCAAGCGCCTGGGCTCAAGCGATCCTTCTGCCTCAGCCTCCCGGGTAGCTGGGACTACAGGCACGTACCACCACGCTCAGCTAATTTTTTCTATTTTTAGTTGTTTGGCTAATTTCTTTCTATTTATAGTAGAGACGGGGTCTCTCTCCTGCTCAGGCGGGTCTCGAACTCCTGACCTCCAGTGATCTTCCCACCTCGGCCTCCCAGAGTGCTAGGATTACAGGCATGAGCCACCGTACCCAGCCCAGAGCCAGGTTTAAACCCAGGCCTATGAGATGCCCCATCTCACCTAGGGCTGCCCAGGGACTGGGACAGAGTGTCCACCATGCCCTGGCAGAGATGTGGGGCCACCAGAGGCCTCCGTCCTCCCACGCTGGCACCACTGGGCACTCTTATTTGGTGCCCAGTCCTGTGGCATCCTTGGAAATGTACCCAATAGAGATCCAGGACTCTCGCTGCCACCCCATTCCCCAGGGTGACCTCTGTGGGGTAGCCCCATGACCGAGTTTCCCCTCTGCGGGCCAGGGCGGTGGGGAGGAGGGCTGACGGGCTGGGGGTCAGGCCTCTTGGTTCACCTGTTGCTAACTGAGGAGCCCTGGGCCTGCCTGAGCCAGTTCCCTCCTCTGAAATGGGGGTGATTGTCTCTCTCCCATTAACCGTGTGGGATTTGGGGTGCTGAGGGGAGGGAGTGCAGGAGAGGGTGTTTGCATCAAGCACAGTCCACAGGCTGCTGCGGCCCGCAGATCAGCTGGGTTAGGCCCCCAAAGGGCATTAAAAAGATGTGATTTGGAAATAGTAGCCATGGTTGCACAACCTTTTAAATGTAATTAATGCCACTGAACTGTACACTTAAAAATGGTAAAATGGTAAATTTTCTGTTATACATATTTTACACAATTTTTTAAAATGTGAAAAAAAAAAGAAAAGGATTTGAATGAGTTGCCCAATCAGAGAAACAGAGCCCACTTGTGGGGGCTTAACGGGGGCGGTTTTGAAAAGCAGAGCTGGGAGGGGGGAACACCCTGGCCTCTTCCCACCTGCCGGTCTCCCTGAAGTGCCTGCCACTGGCGGGACCTCACAGAGCCCCCTGGCAGAGGAGCTGGGAGAGGCAGTTTGCGGTTGTCAACCCCGGATGCCAAGCAGAGCAGAGGGAGGGCAGTAAGTGTGTCTAAAATCACACAGCAAGTGACAGATATAATTGTCAGCATTAAATGACTGGGCAATTTAGCATAAAAATCTGGGTTCATAGCTTCTCCTGAAGCCGCAAAGGCTTTGGCTCCCTGGGGGCTACCATCTCAGCGGTAGGCGGGGTGGCGGTGGGGGCGTTTGTGAAGCCCATCTCTGCCTAGTTGTGCTGTGAGCATTAGGCTTGGGGAGCTCTGCCAAGGAGTCCCGAGAAGGCCCGGGGGTTGCCAGTGTTCTGACCAGCACGTGGCAAGGCGTGAGGGGACCCCCGTCCTCAAGAGCAGGGATCAGAGGAAGAGAAGCCATGCGGACCTTCAGCTGGGTAGACTGAGCAGACAGGGCCAGGGGGGCCGGTGGGGCAAGGCCAGCCCCCAGAAAGAGCGCATTGGGTGTCTGGGACTGTGGGAACCATCCTCTCCTAGCTTTTGGAGGGGAGCTGTTTGTTTGGTTTCGTTTTCTTTCTGAGGCAATCAGGGCCTGTGTTCAGACCAACTCTTCCGGGGAAGCCCAGCGTGTGGTCCTGTGGCAGACTGTCGTGGAGGAGGAGGTGGCGCAGGCTGGAGTTTCCTCCTGAACATCCTGAGAGGGACACAGAAGCACTCAGGTGCCCAGGGTCACACACGGAGTTCGAGAAGAGCTGCGCTTAGACCACAGGCCTCCTGGTCCCCAGGGAGCTGAGAGCACCGGCTCTGGAGTTAGACTGGGGCAAGTCCCGACTGTTGCTCAGCAACCTTGGACAAGGCCCTCCCCTACCAGAGCCAGATTCCTCTTGTGAGAAGGGGATGCTAATACCTCCCTAGCAGGGCTGTGGGAAGGCGTGGAGGGGTCTGCTTAGCAAATGCCCACAGCGCTTGAGAGTCGCGGTTGTCATGGTTACTAAGAGACCAGTCCTAGGGCTGCTGCGGTGACCCAAACTGTCCTCTGACCCCTGCAGGGTGGAGAACCTCCAGATTCCCTCCGCTGCTCTTCCTGCTCCGTCTCCGGCAGCACACGAGCAGGAATTTGTCCTCTGCAGAGATGTGCAGGAAGAAAGTCTCCTTTTTTGATGAGACAGCGATGAGGTGATGTCTGGGATTTTTATATCCCCATCGCTGAACTGCTGAACTGCTGCCAGACATAGAGTCCAGGCTGGATTCCATTAGCCACGTTTGTCCTCTGGGCTCCCAGCCCTGGGGGGACCTTCGGGGATCCACCTTGAGACCCACCGGCTGGGAAGAAGTTGACCTGGGCACGCGAGTGCAGTTTCAAGAGCCACCACCTCCCCTGGGGACCCAGCAGGGTCCTTGTGAGCCTGGAGTCTTTTCTTTAAAAAAAAAAAAAAGAACCAGCTTTTTTTTTCCTTGTTGCCAAAGTAAAAGACCCTTTGAGGGGTCGGAACTAACCCCATTTTGGGGGGTAGACAGAAGTCTGGATAGGTTAGTTACCTTGCCCAGAGGAACCCGGTGGTACATGTCAGGGCACAGCCCTAATCCTATTAATCAATCCTATTAATCCACAGAAGCCTGGGTCCTTACTGCCATTCGGGGTCACCGGGCAACTCCATTTGCTCAATAAAAGGATCAATGGTTTGGAGAGTTTGAGATAGTCGGTCATAATATTATAGGATCATATTTTAAATGAGGGGAAAAATCCCTAAGAGTAACACATACCTACTAAAGAAAAAAACACTCAGTTATAAAAATGTCTGAGGTATGCAGTGAAAGCCCTGGAAACCCAACTGTCTAGAGATAAGCTCTGGAACCATTTTTATAGAGTCTTCCAGATTTTTCTATGCATTTACAGGTAGATGTTAGTATTATGTTCTTAAAAGGTTACATTCTACATTCTGTTTTACAACTTGATTTTTGCAAATAGTAGCGGCTTCTGAAATGCGGAAATTCTTAACCTGGCAGATTCATGACAGATCTAGGGGGGAAGTGCCTGGTCAGGTTTTGTGCAGATTTGTGTGTTGTGTGTGTATGTGTGTGTGTGAGCAAACTATGACTCATTAGAATCTTAGGAAAGATTCAGATCCAAGCCCCTTGTTTTTCAGTTAGGGAAAGCGAGGCCCAGAGGGGAAGGGACTCAGGGGAGGTGAGTGGGGGGCCCAGCCCCTCAGGATGGCCTTGAGGGATGAGGACATGAATGCCGCAGTCGCCTGGCCCTGGGCATCCTGCCCTGGCCATGGGGAGGAGCCTCATCCTGCAGAGCTGGAAGGAGGGCGAGGGAGTCCTGCCCAAGCCACCAGGCTGAGCCTCTGCAGTTCCTGCCAGGATACCTACAGCCGCCGCTGGGAGCTTGGGAAGGTTACGGAGACAGAGCCGGGTGCAGCAACTGGGGAGGACTCCAGCTGCAGTGCTTGCGACGGGCCTGGTGCTGCAGGCTCAGGGAAGCCCTCCAAGAGGCAGGCCTCGAATGCGGGGTGGATGAGGAGCAGGGGCAGAGGCCCTCTGGGGACCTGGACCCCTGCCCACCTGGTATGCAGACCCTGGGGAGGGTGCCTAGCACAAGGCCGGGCTGGCTCTTGTTACCGTGGCTGTGGGTATTATCAGCGCAGTCAGGCAGGCTTTGTGGAGCTCAGCTGCCCGGGGCTTTTCTAGCTGCCGTAGGGTCTAGCACATTGCCAGTTTGATGGCCACCATCTGTTGAGCAGGTCTCTTGTGTGAGCCCTGTGCCAAGCACTGTACGTACATGCGCACACCAGATTTTTTTTTGGTTTCTTTTCAGATGGGGTCTGGTTCTGTCACCCAGGCTGGAGTACCATGGTGTGATCATAGCTCACTTAACCTCCAACTCCTGGGCTCAAGCGATCCTCCTGCCTTGGCTTCCAAAAGTGCTGGGATTACAGGTGAGAGCCACTGCACCTGGCCTGGCTTGTTGGAACCTTTATTGTCTCACCTAGAAAATGGGAACAATCACCTCTGTCCCACTGGCCTCCTGATGGTATTCTCAAGGTCTTCTGTGAGTGATGTGAAGGAATTCTGTGACTGTCAAGGGCTGTCCCAATATCAGACATTGCTTTTATTCATATGGAGCTGGGCGCACAGTACACGCTCTGTAAACCTTGCAAGGTGGCTCACGCCTGTAACCCCAGCACTTTGGGACACCGAGGTGGGAGGATCCCTTGAGCCTCGGAGCTCAAGACCAGCCTGGGCAACACTGCGAGACTCCATCTCTACAAAAAAATTTAACAATTAGCCAGGTGTTGTGGCTTGCACCTGTAGTCCCAGCTACTCGGGAGGCTGAGGCGGGAGGATCACTTGAGCCCAGGAGTTCAAGGTTGCGCCACTGCACTCCAGCCTGGGTGACAGAGTGAGACCCTGTCTCGAAAAAAAAAGAAGAAAAAAAAACCTTACAAAATGGTTGTTGGCTTTTCCCCCTCATTATGAAAATAGTGCATGTTCATTGTAGAAAATTTAGGAACTATATATAAGCAAAAAAGAATATAAAAGTTATCGATGATCCCACTTCTGCTAACTTTTGTGTCTTTTCGCTGTGTCTGTCTGTGTGTTATAGAACTGGAATTACACTGTATATTCTGGGCTTGTGTTTATTAATTTTTTTAAAATTGAGGTAAAAATGACATATTATAAAAATGGTCATTGTAAAGGGCACACTTCAGTGGCATTCAGGACACTGACAACGTTTTGGAGCCATCACCTCTGTCTAGTTCTGAAATGTACCCATCGCCCCAAAGGAAACCCTGCGCCCATTAGCCGTCACTCCCTGCTCCCCTCCCCCCCACTCCCTGGCGGTCCCTTTCTGGCTTATGGATTTATTTGCTCTGGACGTTTCATGGGAAAGGAATCATAAGATTTGTCCCTTTGTGTCTGACTTTTTCACTTAGCATAATGCCCTCAAGATTCATCCAGCTTGTAGCACATTCTGTTTTGGAATTTACCTTTTCGTTTTTTCTAAACTCAAAAACGTGGGGAAACACCTCTCCATGGCAGTAAATCATGTTAATGTTACTGCGCCTCGGGCATGTTCCAATGTACTGTGTGGCCGGACCGCGTGGGTCAACTGTCCAGGGGCCTGTGCGAGGTAAGGTGGGGGCCGCGTCCTCCCAGGCCCAGCAGGTCCCGCCTCTCCTGGGGGCGTCAGGCCCCCGATGCCAGCTCTTCCCCTGCAGACCCACCTGTCAGCACACGTCCCGGCCACGTCACACAGCTACTCACGTGTCCGTGCCAGCTGGGTGGCTGCTCAGCTGGCTGCAAGGGGCAGCTCACCCACTGCCCAGCCCGCACGTGTCCGAGGCCCACCTAGACCCCTGCATCTTGTGGACACCGCATCAGGCACATGCACAAGAACCCAGACTTCAGGTAGGAGGTACCTGCCTGCCTGCCCACCCCTCCCCCGAGACCAGCCTCTCCACACCCTGCGCGTGGGGAGACCCAGCGCTCCTGGTACCAATTCTCGTTCTCCTTCAGAACCTTGAGAGGTAGACACCAACCCGGGGGGTGATGGAGGCAGCTCAGGTGTGCTGAGCGCCTGCACCGTGTTGGGTCCTTTGCACGCTTCAGCTCGGGAAGCCTTACCCGCAACTTCACCAGGTAGGTTCTGTTATTACCTCTGCTTTACAGACGGGGAAACTGAGGCATGGAGAAGTAAATGTCGTGGACCCACGTCACAGGACTCCAGAGTGGCAGGGGCTGTCTCTACTTGGTGAGGTGTGTGGCAGAAGCTGCCGGCAGTTCAGTGTGGTGGGGCAGATCGTCTTCATTGGGGTGGGGTTGGCTCCAGGAGGGATGGCAGAGGGATGAGGCTGGGGGGGGGCAGGGCTGTGTTCTGAGGGACCTTGAAGCCACAGAGAGGACCGTGCACCTTATCCAGGGATCCCGGGAGCTATGACACGTTGTGAGCAGGAGGGGGATGTAGTCAGAGCTCTGCCGAGGGGCCCACTCCTTTAGCCAGGAAGGTGGCGCCGGCGGCAGAGGAGGCAGGGAGGCAGGGTCCCCATGAGCCTGGCCTGGTGCGTCTGCAGTGGGTAGGCCAGTGTGGCTGGAGGGAAGCGAGTGACCAGCAGTCATCTAAGATGTGGGTGGAGGGGGACCAGAGCCAGGTCCAGCACAGTAAAGAGTTAGGATTTTACTTACCATCCACTGGTGGTCACAGTCCCTGTGTCACCCCAGCAGGGCCCAGTCAATACAAATAATGATCACGACATGACAGCTGCAATGGGGAGATTCCTTTGAACTTACCATGTGCCAGGTGCTGTTCTGAGCACTTAGATTGTCTCAGTTAACCCTCCCATAACCCTGCCTAGCAGGCCCTTGTATTGCCAGTGAGGACAGAGGCACAGAGAGGTGAAGTGTGACCGGTCCGAGGCCACACGGCTGGTCAGTGGTGGATCCACACCGAGGAGTCTGGGTTCAGGGCCGTGTTCTCACCGCGCCCCCGTCTGCCTTGCTCGCTAGATGGTACCAATTTATTACCAAGGGCTCCCTCTGAGCTGTTGCAACAGCATCAGTGGGCCAAGCTGGCAGAAGAAACTAGAAATTTAAAAGCAGAAAATGAAAAACAACACAGAACAATTCTGTAAAACCAACACAGACCTTCTAGATGCAGAAAGGTTGCGGAATCTGCTGGCTGACCAACGTATGGGGAAACCCAGTGACCGGCGGTTCATCAGTTCAACGCTCCTTCTGGCTGTTCTCGGATGAGGCTCTCCCTTGCCTCTATCCCAGTCCCAGGTAGATTTTTGTCCCCTGCCCTCTGCTTGGTGGCTGTAGAGCTCCTCTCTCTCTCCAGGAGTCAGGATGTCGTGCTGTCGTGACTGGCGTGAGACAGCACCGTTCCCGGGAGAAGGTGGTCGAGGGCATCCACTGGCACTGCTACTGCTGCTGCTGCTGCTGCTGCAGTGGCTTCCCTGAGACGGCAACTCTGCGCAGCACCCCGGACCCTTTTCTGCCACCACACACCGCCCTCCCAGCCCAGGTCACACCGGTGGCTGCAGCTGGGGCAGGGCTTGGTGCAGGCACAGGTCGGTGCCACGAGTCCAACTCCCCTGAGCTGCGCTGAGTCACCATTGCTGCTTTCAGCCCACTGGTCTGTATTCACTTAGCTCCACACAGCGCCAGACCCTGAGCTTCCAGCCACCACGACGGGAGCACACAGTGACACGGGAGGGACAGGAACACACAGCTCAGGGCACCTGCTAACAGCCAGGCTTTGAAAAGAGCCTGACAGACGCAGGTTCAACTGCTCTATCCCTCACTAACCCCAAAGTGTTCGCTGAGTGCCTGTTTTTCAATTGCACCCCGTCCTGAGTGGCGTGATGAAATCTAAAGCCATCTGGCTCCACCCCACCTGGGAGGTGAATCCTCCCTTTGTCCAGAGGATCCACGTTGTCTGCCCTGCCCACCCATGAGTTGCTTAGCAGCCATCTCAGCTGTCAGACTAATGGTCACAGCATCACAGTGCTCGTGTTTGAGTTACCCTTGCTTAGTAATGGCCCCCAGGTGCCGGGGCAGTGAAGCTGGCAATTCGGATGTGCCAAAGGGAAGCCCTGGTGTGCTTCCTTTAAGTGAAAGGTGAAAGTTTCCAACTTAATAAGGAAAGAAAAATCATATGCTGAGGTTGCTAAGATCTACGGTAAGAATGAATCTTCTATCCGTGAAATTGTGAACAGTATATTATTAATAATTCTATCTTATTGTTGTTAATCTCTTACCGTACCTAATTTTTTTTTTTTCCCCCGAGACAGGGTCTCACTCTGTTGCCCGGGCTAGAGTGCCGTGGCGTCAGCCTCGCTCACAACAACCTCAAACTCCTGGGCTCAAGCGATTCTCCTGCCTCAGGCTCCTGAGTAGCTGGGACTACAGGCACACGCTACCATGCCCAGCTAATTTTTTATATATATTCTACTTGTCCGGCTAATTTCTATTTTTTTTTTTTTTTAGTAGAGACAGGGTCTCGCTCTTGCTCAGGCTGGTTTCGAACTCCTGATCTCAAACGATCCGCCTGCCTCGGCCTCCCAGAGTGCTAGGATTACAGGCGTGAGCCACTGCACCCGGCCTCTATCTAATTTATAAATTAAACTTTATCATGGCACGTACGTGTATAGGAGAAGACATAGCATATACAAGATTCAGCACTGTCTGTGGTTTCAGGCATCCACTGGAGGTCTTGGGACGTATGCCTGATGGGTATGGGGGGGCTGCTGTATTCTCTTGTTGCCCTGCCCCCCCCTGCCACCCACCTCGTGTGTCTCATCCCCTCTCCTGTTACTT
>RJWJ010030767.1:0-19675 GCA_004363605.1 Indri indri | reverse complement strand
CAAAAAAAAAAAAAAAAAGGCGGCCGGGCGCGGTGGCTCACGCCTGTAATCCTAGCACTCTGGGAGGCCGAGGCGGGCGGATAGTCCTGAGCTCAGGAGTTCGAGACCAGCCTGAGCAAGAGCAAGACCCCATCTCTACCAAAAAAAAATAGAAAGAAATTAATTGGACAGCTAAAAATATGTATAGAAAAAATCAGCCGGGCATGGTGGCACATGCCTGTAGTCCCAGCTACTTGGGAGGCTGAGGCAGTAGGATTGCTCCAGCCCAGGAGTTTGAGGTTGCTGTGAGCTAGGCTGACGCCACGGCACTCGCCCCAGGCAAGAGAGTGAGACTCTGTCTCAAAAAAAAAAAAAAAAAAAGTTAAAGGTTAAAGGTTATAAATGTCAACTATAGCCTTGTGACCAGTTACAGAAATGAGAACTGTTGAGGCACTGCATATTTTCTTCCTATTTTTTATGTGTGTATATAATTATAAATAATAATTCTAGAATATAATTATAAATATTATAATTTGTAATTATACATATAGAAATAAATATATGTATGTAATTGTCTTCTCTCTTCTCCTTTCTTTTATTATTATTATTTTTTTTAGAGATGAGTTCTGACTATGTTGTCCAGGCTGGCCTTGAGCTCCTGGGCTCAAGTGATCTTCCTGTCTCAGCCTCCTGTTTAGCTGAGACTACAAGTGCATGCCACTATGCCTGGTATCCTCTTAAAATTTTATGCAAATTTCATTTAAAGTAAACTTTATAATTCAGTTTTCAGGTAACAGAATTTTCAGATAGGAACATGACTGAGTTTGAGAAGTTATTGACATAGCCCAGAGATAGATACAATGACTGTTGGGATTTTGCATCTCCTCATTTGGGGAGTGGGCAAGAATGTATTTGTACTAAAGATAGTTGCCCTTTGTTAAGTGGAAGAATAGAGTTGTCTTGTAAGGAAGTTCAAAAATGTGGAGGTAAGTGCATATGGATGCTGAGTAACCAAAGAAGTGGACTGTGCCTGATATTAAGTCACTGTCTCTCAGCTCCAAACTAGCCTGTCTATACTAGGCTTTGAGGTACTGGAGTTGCAGCTCGGCAAATCACATTTTTGCTTTGCCAGGGGGAATCTATGTTTGGCTCTGCCCCATAAGCAAGCACTAGAGGGAGACTGCAAAGGTGGAAGGGAAGAAGAGATTTGCTCCTTCCTGCTACTTTCAGTTCCTATGACAGAAGCAGTTCTTTCCTGTAGTGGCTGCTGAATTTAGTTTATAGGTATTTCCATCAATTGCTGAACAAACTTTATCATGCCTCACCTCAAAGACACCAGCATTGTTGGGCATGGTTGGCAAGTGCCTGTAATCACAGCTATTCAGGAGCCTGAGGTAGGAGGATTGCTTGACCCCAGGAGTTTGAGACTATAGTGCATCATGATTGTGTCTGTGAGTAGCCACTGTGCTTCAGCCTGGGCAACATAGTGAGAGCCCATCTCTAAACAAAAAGACAACAGTATCATCCAGTTGGTATCTCTTCCTCAGAGATCAGAGTTTTAGTTCCTGCTCTAAGTTTCTAAATTGCAATGATTTATTTTTTTCCTTCTTCTTTTTTTTTTTTTTCTTTTTTAATGTTGCCCCTGGCTAGAGTGCCGTGGCGTCAGCCTAGCTCACAGCAACCTCAAACTCCTGGGCTCAAGTGATCCTCCTGCCTCAGCCTCCCGAGTAGTCGGGACTACAGGCATGTGCCACCATGCCCGGCTAATTTTTTCTATATATTTTTAGTTGTCTGATTAATTTCTTTCTACTTTTAGTAGAGACGGGGTCTCGCTCTTGCTCAGGCTGGTCTCGAACTCCTGAACTTGAGCGATCCACCCACCTTGGCCTCCTAGAGTGCTAGGATTACAGGCATGAGCCACTGCGCCTGGCCTAACAATTCTTTTTTTTGAGACAGAGTCTCACTCTGTTGCCCGGGCTAGAGTGCCGTGGCGTCAGCCTAGCTCACAGCAACCTCAAACTCCTGGGTTCAAGTGATCCTTCCGCCTCAGCCTCCCGAGTAGCTGGGACTACAGGCATGTGCCACCATGCCCAGCTAATTTTTTTTCTATATATTTTTAGTTGTCCAGCTACTTTCTTTCTATTTTTAGTAGAGATGGGGTCTCACTCTTGCTCAGGCTGGTCTGGAACTCCTGACCTTGAGTGATCCTCCCACCTCGGCCTCTTAGAGTGCTAGGATTACAGGCATGAGCCACCGCGCCCAGCCTGTGTCTTGCTTCTAACCATAGAATATGGCAAAGGTGATAGGATGTCACCCCCATCACATACTATCATATAATAGTAAGTTATATAAAACTGTGTCTTAGCGGTCTGGAGCTAGAGACTCTCCTTGTCAGCTTCGTGAAGTAAACAGCCGCATAGGAGAAGCCTGCATGGCCAGGAACTGTGGTGATCTCGAGGATTGCAGGTGGCCTCTGGAACCTGAGGGAGACCTCCAGCAAACAGCCAGCAAAAACTCCAGGCCCTCAGCCATAGAGTCACACAGTTGCAAGGAAATACATTCTGCCAACAACCTGAATGGGTTTACAAGTGGATTCTTCCCCAGCTGAGTCTCCAGATGAGACTGCAGCCTGACACCTCGATTGTAGTCTTGTGAGACTCTAAGCAACAGACACAGCTAAGCTGTTCCTGGGATCCTGACCTAACAAAGTGTGTTTGTTTTAAGTTTGTGGTAATTTGTTACATAGCAGCAGAAAAGGAATATACCCAGAATTCCTGAAGAAAACATTGGGGCCCTCAGGCATGATCCCCTACATTATATGATGCCTAGGAAACTCTGGGCCTAGGACACAGACCAGGGTGAGGGAGGCTGGAGGGTGTGCCATACACACCCACTGAGCCCTTTGAACTTAAAGGCAGAAGTTATGAGGCCCTGGCTTTCAAAGCAAATTGTGTCCCCCGCCCTCACTCCTGCCTGCCTCCCAAAATGCCTGTCCATCAGTCAGTCCTTAGAGATGGGCAAAGCCTGGCCCCGGAGTTACAGGTTGCCAGAAATAGATCACCATGTCCACCACCTGAATCTCGGCGCTTGGCACAGTACCTGGCACACAACGGACGCCAACAAATGGTCTAATTGCAACAGAACAGAGAGAGCTCTTGAGTGCGCACTCGCACCGCTGCATCTGCTGCCCGCCTCTTTGTGCAGAAGGGAAAAGGGAGGTTCAGGGAGCGCCAGGGACTTTCCCGGGTCACCCGGCAGGTCAGGGCCAGGCCTCGGAAGTGCCGTCCCCGGCCCAGGCGGAGGGGGCGCTGCGGCGGGAGGCCGCGGCGGGCCGGGGGCGGAGCGGCGGCGGGGCCGCCCCCAGCGAGCGAGCGAGCGAGCGAGTGCCGCGCGCGCCGCCGCCGCCGCCTCCTTCGCTGCACGGCCCGGTCCCGGTGCGGCCCGGCCGGCCCGCCGGGCGCGGAGCCGAGGCCCGCGGCCGGCCGCATGAAGGACTGCGAGTACCAGCAGATCAGCCCCGGGGCCGCCCCGCCGCCCGCCTCCCCCGGGGCGCGCCGCCCCGGCCCCGCCGCGCCCCCCGCCCAGGGCCCCGGGCCCGCGCCGCCCGTCGCCTCCGCCCCGCCGCGCTGGAGCAGCAGCGGTAGTGGCAGCGGCAGCGGCAGCCTCGGCCGCCGCCCGCGGCGCAAGTGGGAGGTGTTCCCGGGCCGCAACCGCTTCTACTGCGGCGGCCGCCTCATGCTGGCCGGCCACGGCGGCGTCTTCGCGCTCACGCTGCTGCTCATCCTCACCACCACCGGCCTCTTCTTCGTCTTCGAGTGAGTCTTCTGGTCCCTGGCCGGACACCCTCATCCTCCCCGCCCCTTGCTGGGGACCCCGTCCCTTCCCTGCGCCTGCCTCCTCCCCGCCCCTCTCAGGTCGACCCGCAGGCCTCTCGGGTCTTCTCGCGTATCTCATGCCTGTCCTCCCTGGTCGCCCCCACCCTTCCCAGAACCCCCCATCCTCCGTTGTGCATTGGGGTACCCCGTCTGCGCTGGTCTCCTCCGCTCTCCCAGCTTCCCGGTCCTCTCCGGCCCCACCCTGGCACCTGTCTGCCTGCCTCCGCGGGGAACATTGCCCTCCACGGCCGCATCCTCTCTGCCCTCTCGGAACCTGCCCCCGGCTCCTTGGGCAGACCTCTCCTGGTCACCTGTCCCTGACCGACCATCTCTCGCCCACCCTGCTACCCCCCCCAGTTCTCTCTGGCCCTCCCTATCCCTTCCAGACAACTTCTACATTTCTCGTGTCCTTTGGCTATGTACACCCACCACAAATTTCCTAGTCATCCCCTCTGCTCCCCCCAGGTCCCTTCAGGGTCCCCTTCTATCTCTACTCTCAGACCCCGCCTAGGCCCCCAGGCATCTTCCCTGAAACGGCTTTGGGCCTGTCAGGCCTCTTTTCCTTCTTAAGCACCTTCCTTAGTTTCTCCAGAGCGTCCTGTCCTTCCCTCGCCCCCTGGCGTCTCCCAGGCCCCTTGCCCTCTCCTGACCACCTGGCTTGCTGTCCCTCCTCAGCATTCCGGAACATCCCTCTGGCCTGTTCCACATCAGGAACAGCTGCAGCGCCTTGTTTTTCAAGGAAGAGTCCAGAGTGCTTTTGTGTGACAGGTCATATTTGCCCCCATGGGTTTCTGACCTTTTCACATCCTCAGTGACCCAGGACTGGCCCACATGGTATCTCCGTTTTATGGATGCAGCAGTGGATGCTTATCCTCTCCCACGGTCACCTCTTTGTTTTGGAAGTTTTCCACCCCTTGGTCTGCAGCTTGAGCCACCTGCCCTGTGATTCGCTGCGTGCACACCCACCCTGTGCTGCACAAGCCCCACGTTCCCTCCTCGTTCTCCCCACCCTCTGTGGTCATCTTCCTTCATCCTATGGTGTGGTTGAAAACTCTGTCTCTGGAGCCAACAGACCTGGTTCACATCCCAGCTCCACTGTGCACTAATTGTGTAACCTCGGGGCAGTCACTTCACCCTCAGAGCCCCAGTTTCCTCATCTGTAAAATGGGGTTTATAATAGTATCCATCCCTAAGGTCCTGAGGGTGGCATGAGGTCACACATGCAAGCTTTTAGTCTAGTAACAAGCACTTAATATTGGCTGCTGTTAGTACTTGTCGTCTTTACTAAAAGACACTTCCCAAGGGCATGTGGCCAGGCTGTCATAAAGACAACAGCCCCTAGGTACCCTTTCCAGCTGCCAGATCATGTATCTGCAACCTTGGGTTTCCCCTTAAAGCAAGGTGAAAACTTCCTATAAATTAGCTTCTTGCTTCTCCCTTCACCCTTCCAGGAAACACTCTGCCCTTCCTTTCTGAGGGTGGATAAAAAGTTCAGGGATGATTTACAAGCAGAGGCTCTGAGAGCCCCCAGCCTGGCCCCTGTGCTGAGTTTCAGATCCACTTCACTGGGGCGGGCCACATGAGTATTTTGGAAGTGTCTTTTCCACTGTCCCCTGGGTTGCCCTGTTGGTCCCCATGCCCAGGGCTTCAGCCGAGGCGGGAGGAAGCGGTGCTTATTGTGGTTGGCCCATGTGACCCTGCAGTGTGAGATTTGGTCTGTTCGAAAGCAGGACATTCTCTGGGCTGTTGTGGGTACCTTCCACTGGTGACTGATTTGTCTCCAGCGAGGGAGGAAGGAAGCAAGGACTTCTGGGTTCAGGGAGAGCTTGTGAATCATCTTGCCTTTTGTCTCTGCTCATCCTCACTTGGGTTGGAGGATTTGGATTTGGGCCAAGAGCTCACCTGGGTCTGGACTGGTGCGAAACCCCAGCAGGGGCCTGGCGTGGTGGAAATGCCCTTAGTGAGGACAGGAAGGGTGGGAGACACTCTTGTACTCCCCCATTGCTCTGGGAAAAGGTAAAGGTGCTCTCTGGGGCCTTTCCTGCTATGAGTGGTTTTGCTTCATTGTTTGGTTTGGTGGATTGTTGCACAGGCCTCCCAGCTTCTGCCCTACTTCCCACCCCCACACAGGAGCCAGAGTGCCCCTTTAATTCTAAGTCACGTCCAAATCCTCCCTGGCCTCTGGGCCCTGCTCCCTTTCTGTCTTCATCTTCCTCTACCCACTGGCTGTGCATGCCTTTCAGGCACACTGTCCTCCTTGCACACTCATACCTCAGGGCCTTTGCACTGTCTGGAATACCCTGCCTTTAGGGAGCCTCATAGCTCACTCTCTCACTTTTGCCCTTTTCTGTCCATCTGTACAGCATAGCAAACCACTCCCCTCCAGCCTGTCCTCTCTACCCTCATTTATTGTTCTCTGAAGCACTTGCCACCACCTGACATCTTATTTTTAAATTATTTATTTATTTAGGGATAGGGTCTTGCTCTGTTGCCCAGGCTGGAGTACAGTGGTGCAGTCATAACTCACTGCAGCCTTGAACTCCTGAGCTCAAGCAATCTTCCTGCCTCAGCCTCCTGAGTAGCTGGGACTACAGGTGTGCACCACCATGGCCTGATAATTAAAAAAAGTTTTTTGTAGAGATTGAGTCTCGCTATGTTGCCCAGGCTGGTCTCGGACTTCTGGCCTCAAGTAATCCTCCCACCTCCCAAAGTGCTGGGATTATAGGCATGAGCCACCATGCCCAGCCCATCTGACATCTTATATGTATACTTGTTAGTTTCTTGCTTGTCTTTGTCCATGAGAGCAGGGCATTGTTCTCCTCGATGTTGTATGCTTAGCACCTAGAACCAGTGCCTGATATGTACTGGGTACTCAATACAGTAAACATTTGTTGAATGGATGAATCAATGAACAAACAGAGCATTTGCTGGGAGCCTGGAGACCCAGGTCCTGTCATTGGCTGGCTGGGTGACCTTGAATCTGGCTGTGGGCCTAGGAGTCCCCCTCTGGAAAGTCAGGAGGCTAGGACTTGGTGGTTCTTGGAGGCTTTGCAAGTCTCAGATTTCAAGTCTTCTCCGTCCTCCAGAGAAGTCTGGTTGTACATGAATTGGATGAGGTGCCATGTGGGTGACACTGAGGGCCCAGCTGGTTCTGTTTGACGGTTGGAGCCAGGGAGCACTGAGATAATACAGAGCAGAGCATGGCCCATGGGAGCCCTTGGCCTTGGCAGTCTCTGTGCCTCAAGGGAAGGGCCTCTCTGGAGGCCAGAGCATCTGACGGTGGAGGCTTTAAGAACAGCGTGCAGGTGCCCACAGGTTTGCTTCCTGCTGCTGTGCCGGCTCCTGGAACCTTGGTTGACCTCAGGCTTCCCAGTGGCCGGTCATCTCCCAAATATCAGCTCCTCACACCATCAGGTGTGGCTGTGGCTCTGGAGGGGAGGCAGCGTAGGATGGTGGTTAATGGTATGGGCCTCAGAGTCAGACCTGGCTTGGGTCCCACTTTAGCACTCCTGAGCCACATGACCTCAGACAGGTGGCTTAAGTTCTCCAAGCCTTAGTTTCCTCATCCGTAAAATGAGGAGCATAACTTGATAAGGTCACAGTGAGGATTTGATGAGAAAATGCATGTGAAGTGCTTAGCATGTTACCTGGCACAAAGTAGCCATCTGTACTTCAGATATTATTAATAGTAATTTAAGCTAAGCACTGTGGCACATCCCTGTGATCCCAGCTACTCCAGAGGCTGAGGCAGGAGCATCTCTTGAGGCCAGAAGTTCAAGACCAGCCTGGGCAACATAGCGAGACCCTGTCTCTTAAAATAATAGTAATAATTTATTATCTGGGGCAGTGTCTGGTATCTAGTAAGCCTTTAAAAGATAGTAGCTATTTTTCTGTTCCCTGGCACCAGGGGAAAAACCACTCAGTCATTCAACAGTTACTGGACACCTCCTTGGTACCAGGTGCAGTGCAGTGTTCTGGAAACATAAGGGTGAACCAGAGAGCATAGTCCGTACCCACAAAGGAGCTCATGTTCTAGCAGGGGAGAAAAGCCAACACATAAACCAACGAATAACTGAAATTTATAGTAAATGCTATGCAGGAAATAAAGGGTACTGGGGAGGGCTGCTTTGTATGGAGTTGCCAAGGAAGGTCCTTCTGAGGAGGGAAGAGGATTCCAGAGAAAAGGAACAGCAAGTGCAAAGGCCCCGACGTAGGGAAGAGCCAGGGTTGTTCTAGGAACTGTCACGAGGCCATTGCGGTGGGAGTAGAGGGAGCGGGGGGAGAGTTTCATGGAATGAGACTGGAGAAGTCTTCAGTAGGGTCCAGATCATGCATGGCCTAGATGGCCATGGTAGGGAGTCTGGATTTTATTTGGTGTGTAATGGGAAGCCACTGGGAAGGTTAGCAGGGAAATGACATGATCTGATTCACATTTACAAAAGATGGCTCTGGCTTCTGGGTGGACAGTGGCATGACTACAGAGAAGATTGGCCACAGAGAGCCATGATAGGTTCACTCCATCATGAAGCCATGCTCCCCCCAGTGTCCAGGACTTCTAGAATGTTCTAGCCCTAAGACAGAGGAGGGGCTTGAAGAGGGATGTGGAAACCTGTGGCAGGAGGCCTACCTGGTGGAAGAAGAGGCAGAAGCCTTCAGCAGGCCCAGGCTGTCCTGTGAGCCAACTAGGGTTGAGGCCTAACTGAACTGCCCTGGGAACCAGGTGCAGTGGCTCATGCCTGTAATACCAGCACTTTGGAGGCTAAGGCGGGAGGATCACTTGAGGCCAGTAGTTCAAGACCAGCCTGGGCAACACAGCAAAACCCCATCTCTACAAAAAATTAAAAAATGAGCCAGGTGTGACCCTGTCTCAAAAAAAAGAACTGCCTTGGAGATACCCTGCCTTTCCTACCTCAGGGCCTTTGCACTTGCTGTTCCTTTTCTCTGGAATCTTCTTCCCTCCTGAGAAGGACCTTCCTTGACAACTCCGTACAAAGTAGGCTTCCCCAATACCCTTTATT
This sequence comes from Indri indri, assembly GCA_004363605.1. Classification (NCBI taxonomy): domain Eukaryota; kingdom Metazoa; phylum Chordata; class Mammalia; order Primates; family Indriidae; genus Indri; species Indri indri. The sequence goes on along the minus strand of RJWJ010030767.1, from coordinate 10,803 downwards.
TCCTGCACAGCATTTGCTATAAAATTTAGTTACTTGTTAGTTTATGTGTTGTCTGTTTCTCCCCTTCTAAAACAATGGCAGTGGCTGGACCCTGCTGTTTCCCCCAACCCTCTACTCATTCTTCATGCTTGAGCTTAGGCATGTGTCCTTCAGGGAGCCTTTCCTGACTGTCACACTGCTTTCCCCTCCCCCGTTAGAGCAGGCATCACCCTGTGTGGCAGTTCCCTGTTTGCGCGTCTGTTTTCCCCACCAGACCATAAGTCAGATGGGGGAGGGACTCTTGTCTAAACACTGCTGTGTTATTCCTGCTGCTTATTGAAGGTGTTGCCTGGCCCAAAAAAGACCTCAGAAAACATTTGCGGAGTGAGTGACTACATGAATGAACGAATGAATGAACATTGCTAGATGGTTCCTCTCCAATGAGTCCACTCAACTGGTACAATGTGTCTGCCTGAAGCTCTGTGTTTAGAAGGATTCTCAGGCTGCAGCTGAGTGCAGGGGTTAAGTGCTGGGATCTATTGAGCAGCGGGGGTGGGGTGTAAGGATCAATCAGAGGTGTCTGTTCAGGCACTTGTAGCGGAAGGGGCTGCAGTCACCAAGGAGCTGCACCTCTGCTTTGGGGAGAGGCTCTGTTCAGGAATGTGGTGGTATTTGCTGGAGTGACAACACCTGCCCGGTGCTGGAGCCCTGTTCCTCAGGGAGCCCTTGGGATGTCTGCTGACCTCTCTCTCTCCGTCTCTTGTTCTAGCTGCCCCTACCTGGCCCGCAAACTGACCCTTGCCATCCCCATCATCGCTGCCATCCTCTTCTTCTTCGTCATGAGCTGCCTGCTGCAGACGAGTTTCACCGACCCCGGCATCCTGCCCCGGGCCACTGTCTGTGAAGCAGCTGCCCTGGAGAAACAGATCGGTGAGGCTCCCCCTCCCCGCCAAAGCTGGGTCTCCATAGCTCCACATTCCCTGACTCAGGAGGACGCCTGATTCTCTCCTCTGACACCATGCTAGAAACTGGGGGTACAGCAGTGAGCAAGGCAGGCTGGAGCAGAGGGAGACAGGTGATAATCAAGTGAGCAAATAAGCAAGAAGCGCTGGCAAGCCAGGGCCCTGGTGGCAGCCAGCATGGACCCGAGTGGTCCCTGGGGGCCAGGCATTGTTTTAAGCTCTTTATATGCATGATCTTATTGAACTCTCCAATAATCCTATGAGGATGGTACTGTTGTTATTCTCCTTTTACTGATTAATTAAATCAAGGCACAGAGAGGTTAAGTAGATGTTCCAAGATCACACAGTAAGTGGAAGAGTTGGGGTGAGACCCCAGGCAGACTGGCCAGAGCCCCTGCTCTTAAATATTCATATATGCTTATTCATTCACTCATCAAACATTTATTGAGCCCCTGCTATGTGCCAGGCACCCTTCTAGGTGCTGGCGAGATAGCAGTGAACAGAACTGACAATAATCCCTGTCCTCATGGAGCTGACATTCTAGCAGGAGGAAAAAGGCTAAATAAACAAATAATTAAATATGTAGGATGTCAGAGAAGAAGGCAGGGAGGGAGGATGAGCACCGGGAGGAGGGTGTGTGATTTTAAATACGGTGGTCAGGGAAGGTTTTGTGAAGGAGGTGACATCTGAGCAAAGAAGCACAGGCCTGAGGAGAGGAGGGCTTGGGCTGTGGGATATCTGGGGAAGAGCACAGTAGGTGTGGAGCAGTGGGCTAATGTAGGTTAGGTGGTCAGGGGAGCCTTGGGGAGGAGGTGGCACTGGGGATGAGCCCTGAATGGTGTGGTAGGAATACAAGGATGTGGAAACAGTAAAAGCAAAAGCCCAGCATGGCGAACCAGCCGGGCATGTTTGAGGAACAGCAGGAAGGCCAGTGTGACTGGAGAGAACCTGTGCCCCCAGGCACCCCAGTGGCCCTCAACTCCTCCCTCTGGGTGGCTGGCACCGGGGCCAGGGCCTTGATCCCAGCTTGCTTCACCCCAGCTCCTTCCTGCTGAGAAATGACGTGGCTCTTTGCACACCTCGACCTCGGAGGTTTCCGGTACGTGGTTGGCTTCTTCCCCTAACAGGGTGGTGTTCACTCAGGCTTTTAAACACCCACCTGGCCCTGAAGAGATCTAGCAGCCTGTGAATGTCAGAGCCCTGCTGCCTCCATTGCTGGAAATCATTTCACTAATTCTCTGGAGCAGCTTGGGAGGGAGGGAGGGAGGGAGGGCAGCGGGGAGAGGATGTTCTCTCGAGGTCTGTCTGCTCTTTGTCTCATTCCTCCGCCCAGGCCCGTCCCCAGCCACGCCCGAGGTCACCTTCCTCTTGCCCACATCCAACTTCCTTCCCCTCATACCCAGGCCACTGGCCACTCCTTCAGAACCCCACGTGGGGCCCACCTGGCAGCTGGGCAGTCTCGGCCACACCCCATTCCTCCTCCCCATCGGGCTGGGGCTAATCGCGAGACAGGATTATTGTCCAGTTCAGCCGGACTCAGGTCTGGCTGCCTGGAGTCCTCGGCCTCCTGTGAGCTGCGTGGGTAATGACAGCAGTAATCCCCGTGTTTGCTGAGTGCTTTCCGTCCATCCTCCCCACACATCTTTACAGTCACCCGGTGAGGATGACCCTGTTAACCAGTCGTGCCGATGCAGAAACTGAGGCAGGTGACCCATGTCCAGAGAGTGAAGGAGCAGAGATGCCTTTGACTCCCAAAGCCCTTGCTTTGTCTTCTGAGGTGGCAGCAGGGACATGTCCACTTTATCCTTATGCCTGTGCTCTGGGAAGCCTTCCTGACTCCAGTCGGGTCAGGCCCTCCAGGCCACCCTCCCAGAGGACCTTCTCTTTCCTTCTCTTTCCTTCTCTGTCCCTGTGCTGCACGGTGGTAATTATGAAATTGCCCTTTCCACTGGGCTGTGACGGCACAGGACACAAGTGTCTTGTTCACCCTGTTGCCATGTTGGCCAAACGAATGAATGAAGACTGGATGAACTTCTGTGAAGGCCATTCTTGCTTTCCTGAGGTGACAGGCCAGGAGACAGCTGGAATTCCTCCCACTTAGGCACTACAGGTGTGTTCGTTTGTGTGTTCATTCTGTGTGCTGACTGCTGACAGCAGAGGGAAGAGGAGACAGGCCAAAAATGAATCTGACGTGAGCCTTGCCCTCTGGTGGATTCCAGTCTAGTCACTCCCAGGTGGGAGTCCTGACCAGCCCCGCAGGTGGAGTCGGGCTTCAGAAGAGGGTTGGTGGAATCAGGAGGACTTGGAGAGGCTTCCTGGAGAAGTGACACTTGAGCCAATCCTTGAAGTTTGGGTGGATAATTCCAGCCCAGGAAGATGTGTGGAGGGGGCCCTTCAGGCAGCTGGAGCAGAGGGAAGAGAGGACAGCAGTGGCAGGTATGGGAACTCTAGTGGTTAGGGTGGGGATGGAACCAGTCTTGTAGGACCTTGCATGTGAGGGCCTATGACTTTTCTTTGAGAACAGTTGCCGAGCCTAAAAGTGACATTTCTGGGGCCTTTGAATTCTCAAACTTGAATAGAAGCCAAATTTGGTGGTGTGGCCAGAAACTTCTAACCAAGGTGAAACATATTTCCCTGAGAAGGACTAAGGTCACTGAGCCTTTTCGAGACGGTTGGGGGCTGTCTCTGAGGTAGGTGGTGCTATTCACAGAAACATGAACTGATTTTCTAGCCCCAGGCCCGTGCAGACAGTGCGGGCTTCTCACTACAGCCCCATGGACCGGCATCTCCAGCCCAACAGCTTGTGGCCCGGGGCTTCTGCCCTGCAAGGATGGTCTGAGGTAGGGTGACCAGCTCCTCTGTTTGTCCAGGACTGCTCCGTTTTAGCATGGAAAGTCTCCTGTCTTAGGAAACCCCTCAGCCCCTGGCAAACCAGGGAGGTTGGTCGCTCTAGTCTGAGATTCCGACTGGCCAGCTGTTGGGCTGTGCAGCTGGATCACCCTGTGGGCTCTAGGCAGTTGAAGAAGAGATAGGAATGTTGTTCTGAGGAAGCTCCTGGTCTGAGGGCGATGATAGAGACATCTGAATCTGAGTGACAGCTGTTCACCTAGACCCAGTTACAGTTCACAGGGCAGATGGAGAGGCTGCCTCTCCCTCTGCTCCCATACAGCAGCTCACAAACCTCATCCTGTCTGTCCCCAGGATGTCTCCCGGGTCCTTGTCCTGAAGCCCACTTCCCTCAGACACACCGGCATTTTCCACCCGAGTTGGCTCAGGGCTCTGCTGAACCGTCCCCCATGCCTGGCCTTTCCCTTCAGTTGTAGTTGTCTCTCCAAGACCCGAGTTCGTCCCTGGCCCTCCCTGGCTCAGAATTTGGGTGACTCTTCAGTGCCTTCAGCATCGTTTCCTGAATATCAGTCATTTGAGTTCAGTCTTTGTGATTTTTGCCCTTTCTGCATCCCGCTTTGTACCTTTATGTCTTATTTAGTATTTTCCTTTAAATGGCATGCTTTTTTTTTTTTTTTTTTTTTTTTTTTTTTTTTTTTTTTTTTTTTTTTGAGACAGAGTCTCGCTCTGTTGCCTGGGCTAGAGGGCTGTGGCATCAGCCTAGCTCACAGCAACCTCAAACTCCTGGGCTCAAGGGATATTCCTGCCTCAGCCTCCTGAGTAGCTGGGACTACAGGCATGTGCCACCATGCCTGGCTAATTTTTTTTTTATATATATATATATTTTTCAGTTGTCCAGCTAATTTCTTTCTATTTTTTTAGTAGAGACAGGGTCTTGCTGTTGCTCAGGCTGGTCTCGAACTCCTGACCTCAAGCAATCCACCCACCTCGGCCTCCCAGAGTGCTAGGATTACAGGCGTGAGCCACCACACCCGGCCCATGCTTTTAAATATTTTATTTATTTATTTACTTCTTGAGACAGAATCTTGTTATATCACCCAAGATGGCCATGAGCTCCTGGGCTTCCTTTCACCTCAGCCACCCGAGCAGCTGGGACTACAGGCACGTGCCACTACACCCGGCTAATTTTTTAAAAATTATTTTTAGAGGCAGAGTCTCACTATGTTGCCCAGGCTAGTCTTGAACTCCTGGTTTCAAGTAGTTGGGATTACAGGTGCCAGCCACTGTGCTCTGCTTAAATATATTTTAAAAGGAAAATTTATATCCCCTTGTAAGTGGAAAGCAAGATTCACTTGCTGTGAATAGAAATCATCATAAAAACAAAAACAACAACATTCCAGATTTCTTGGTGGTTCTGGTTGCCTTTGGAAGGAAGTCACTTTAGGCAAGTGAGGCCCACAAATATGAGGTATTAGAAGTTGAGACTTTCCCCTTGATGGAGTCAAAGGCTTGAAAGAGAATTAAAAAGGGAATAACTTTCTCATTGTGTGTGTGATTCAGTGTTGCCTAGTGTCATGTCTAGGAAACAAATCCTCTTCTATCTTCCTGAAAACCCGCCCTCAAGATGGAGGCAGGCTGCAGCCCACTCTTCTCCTCAGCTCCCGCCACTCCGCGGACTGCACACATAATGGCCGCAGCGCCTTTCCTGTGCTTGCTCTGTCCCCTCTGGCCATGCCGCCTGCCCCAGGGGGCCGGAGCTCTCCTTGCTGACCTGGCTGAGTTGCTATTTCTTTGTTGCTTCCTTGAATGCTGCCTCCTACCCCCACAGGTTCCCCCGTGTCCTCAAGACATGGGGTATAGACACCAGCGATGTCATTGACCGACTACTGGTTCGACCTTGATATTGTATCATCTCTTGTTTGTATAGTTTTACAAGGTCGGTATTATCACTACCCATTTCAGAGGCGAGGAAACTGAGGCTCTTAGAGGTTGAGCAGCTTCTTCAAAGTCACAGGCTAACAAGTGGTCATGCCGCGTTTGAAAATGAGCTCAGGCTGATCCAGAGTCACAGTGCCTCCTACGAGGATCTACTTCTGTCCGACTCTGCCTTCAAGCTGAGCTCTTCCTGTAGCCCCACGCCTGGCACTAAGCCTGCTATGTGGTAGGGGTTCCATAAACCTCTGAGATGGACCGAAATGGTCTGGGGATGACAGTGACCGGGCACTTAAAGCCTGGGCCCTGTGGCTGACCTTGAGCTGGCCCTGGAAGCTGGGAGACCACAAGCCTGCAGCGGTTTCCTCCACAGGTGGCGACAGTGGAAGGGCAGAGGGCAGGCAGGGCCTTCCCTCACTTACCCCTTCCCAGGAGCCCAGGGCCAGCCCCAGCCACTCAGGCTCTGACTGTAGAATGCCTGCCTGCTCCTTCCCCGGGGCTTTCTTGGGGTGGGGAGACCGTGTGGGGAGATTCATTGGCTTCTCACAGCTATCAGCGAGGGGGAGTCTTTCCTCATTATCACATCCTCAGCGGCTTCCTTTCCATCTGGAAGGCAGCAGGAGGGCCTCGCTAGTGTGAGGGCACCTTTTCACTTCTAGGGGAAGAGCCATGAGGGAAGACCTAGCAGAAAGAGCCATTGAGTGAATCCTAGGTTCCCTTAGTCCAGGGACAGTGTCTCTTCTCACTCCCTTCTTCCTTCATTTCTGCAGCAGATATTTTTGGGATGTCCGCGACGTGCCGGGCAGGCACAGGGTGAACAAAGCAAATATCTCTGACTCATCTGTATCTACTCGCCCCTTATCTGCCAACCCCCCGGCCTTGCACGGTATCTTGCACACAGTAGGTGCTCGTGTTTGAGTGAACACTCGAGTGCCCTAGAAGACAAGGGTTCTGATTGCAGCCCCACCATATGCTGTTGGAGTGGACTCGGTTTCCCATCTGTAACAAGTGAGACAGACAAAGTCAAAACACTTTGAAAATCATTTTTCTCTCCCTGATGGTCTAGTGGTTAGGAAAAAAAAGATAAAACAACAGAAAAAGAAAGAAAATCATTTTTCTCTATTGAAACTTGAGAGGCTTGAGTCTTTTGGTCAGGAATGGCAAGTGGTGCTGGGGAGCTGCCTTTGGTAGTGGCTGCCGGGAGGAGAAGGTTGAGGAAGATTCTGAGGCTGAGTCTGGGGTGGTGATTGGTCAGCATTCTCTGGTCTGAGGATGAGCAGTGGGACAGTTGCTTGTGTCCCCTGTGTGGGCCTCAGCCCCAGCACGGCACCTCCCTCTCCACCTCCCCTGGCTCTAGGCAGCCTAAGGAAGTTGGGTGTGCAGAGTTTCACTTCCTCTTAGGAAGCCTGGTTGCCAGGGGCCAGGGCCTTCCTCCCTGCCTCGAGGAGAGGCTTGGGCTCCCCTCTGCCCTGGAGAGGACCTGTGGGAATCCATTGAGGATTCCAGTAACTTCTCAGTGCTGAAGAGGGTCTATGGCTGTCTTCACTCACAGATGGGTTTGTTCTGCAGGTTTCTTCATAACTCAGTTGTTTGGGATATAGTATTTCATAGAAACAACAATAATAATAATAGCTAGTATTTATTAAGCTCTTGCCAGGTGCTAGACACTTTGCTAAGGCACTTGGCGAATTCTCATCTAATCCTCCCAACAGTGCATTTGATGATCTGTTTTATTTTTTTAGCAGAAGAAGGCACAGAGAAGTTAAGTGACTTGAGCCCCTTCACTTAGCTAGTAAGTTGCAGCCGAGATTCACACCCACATGTCTGTCTGGCTCCAAAGCCTTCGTCCAAGTCAGGGAGACAGCAGTGGGCACGGGGCCAGGAACAGGAACCCTGGGGGCTGTAGGGCAGGATTAGGGGTTTGGCTTAGAGTAGCAGCACGAGCTTTGGAAAGAGCTGGGGAGTCTTCACGCTGGAGTGTCATGGCATGAACCAGTGCCATCGTCAGGCATTGGTTCAGTGGTCAGGACCAATGTCAGTGGTTCCCGTGAATCTACCACTGTGCTCAGGGCTGTCCTCAAAGCATCTCATTCAGTCCTTGCACAACCCTAGGAGGGTGAGACTTGACTTATCTCCATTTCATAGATGAAGAAACTGAGGCTCAGAGCAGTGAAGGGACTTCCTTAAGTAGCAAGTAGATAGGATTCCAACCAGGATTTGAACCCGATGTTCTCAGACTCCAGACCCTGGGCCTTGCCACCCTTCACGAAAACGGCTGCTAGTAAGTACTTACCAAGTGCCAGTCCTTTTACTGATCTTTACGACCTTTGAAGGTAGTTGTTAGTTATTCAGCTGCTTTCACAGATGCAACAACAGGCTCACAGAGGTTAAGGAACTTCCCTGAGGGTACCAGCTCATAAATGGAAGGGTCAGGATTTGAACCCCAGGTCTGCCTGAACCCAGAGCATGTTCTCTCTCCTCTTTGCCCGCTGCCTCGTACTTCACAGGGCCACGACTCCGTGCTCAAGGGGTTTACAGTCTAGTTAGAGAGACGAGGTCCGCGCGCGCCCACCCACACGTCCCATCACCACACAGCACCAAGCAGTGACGAGTGCGTTCAGGTGCTGTGTGCAAGATGGGGGGCCTGCCACGGCTGAAGTGGTCAGAGAAACTGTTGGAGGTTCCGTGGGGCTTGAGCGGGTCCTAGTGAGCAATGTGCAAGAGGGGAGCAGGGGCAGGAAGACCCAGGAGCTGGGACCCTGGGGCCTGTGGGAGGAGTGGGAGAAAAGCCAGGAAGGGGGTTGGGCACCATCATGGAGGGCCCTAAACGTCAGGACAAGAAATTTATCCTGTATCTCGTTGTTTTAGGGGAGGCCAGTAAAGGGTTTTGAGTTGGCAAGTGACTTGAAAGGGATATTTAGAGGAATGTGCAGTGTGTGTAAGGTGAGTTGGAAGGCTGAGGGGCTGGGAGCAGGGAGTCTCTGGGGAGGCTGGTGATACGGGCCCGGTCTGCGTTGGGGTATTGGGAGTGGAGGGCAAAGGATTATGAAGGAAGAACCTGACCAGACCTGACGACTGGCCTGGCAGGGAGGAAAGGAAAGTGTCTACAAAGAGACTCCTGACTGGTCCCCCTGCCTCTGCCACGGTGTGGCCTTGAGCAAATCTCCTAGTCTCTCTGGGCCTCTGTTTTCTTGTTTGTAAACTGAAGGGGTTAGAACAGAGGCAACAGAGGGGCACGTATCAAGTGTCTGCTACGCACCAGGGGCTGTGTTACTTGTTCTCTGAGCTTCCTTCCAGCTCTCAGATTGTGCCATCAGCAGAAATAAGGAACCAGGCAGAGATAAATAACACCCATCGTGACAGTTTAAAATTTACAAAAATCAGCCAAGCACAGTGGCACATGCCTGTAGTCCCAGCTACTGGGGAGGCTGGGGTGGGAGGATTGCTTGAGCCCAGGAGTTTGAGGGTGCTGTGCACTATGATCGCACCTGTGGATAGTCACTACACTCCACCCTAGGCAACATAGTGAGACCTCATCTCTCTAAAAATGTTTCCAGAAAAAAATTTTTTTTTAGTTTACAAAAAGACCTCAAGCCCAAGCTTTGGAAACAGGTTTACGTCCTGATTCTACTGCACGCTGGTTGTGTGGCCTTGGGCAAGTCACTTACTCTCACTGAACAAGTTTCCTTAGCTGTAATTTGGAGATGATCATGATAATCTTACCTTGAGGGAGTGTTATCAGGATCGAAGGAGATCATGTCTGCAAGGTGCTCAGCATGTCACAGGCACTCGGAAGTACTTCCTTTCCCAAGCCTCTTCCCTTCTTCCTCTCAGCAATTCTGTAAGCTAATCATAACAGCTCACACTTGTTAAGCATTTGCTTTGTGCCACTTCACATATATTAATCAATTTAATCCTCACAACAACCCTATGAGAGTGGGTACTCTTATTATCCCCATTTCAGTGACTGGGGAAACCAAGGCACAGAGAGATGAAATGATTTGCCTAGTCACACGTTTAGCAAATGGTATCATCAGGAGAAACCCAGCTAGTAAGATGGAGCCTGGATTCATTCACCATTCTAGCTGTTACTCGTATTGTAAAATGAGAAAACTGAGGCTCTGAGAAGTTTCATTTGACCTCGACCTTACACACAACAGTCAGTGACAAAACCAGGTTTCAGAGTGTGTCCATTGGCCTCTAGATCCCCCACCCTTTATCGTGCTGCTAGTTTTTTATTTTGGGGAGGGTAGAGATGGGGTCTTGCCATGTTGCCCAGGCTGGTCTCAAACTCCTGGCCTCAAGCAATCCTCCGGCCTTGGCCTCCCAAAGCACTGGGATTACAGGTGTGAACTATGGTACCTGGCCCATGCTGGCAGTTTTAAGGAGGAAATGCAGATGTTTAGCTCCATTTTAAACATGCTATAGTAGAGATGATGGTGAAGCAACCTAACAGAAGTCTGTTTGGTAGTTGGAAATGTGAGACTGGAGTCTGTTTGCTTCACTGACATATGCCAAGCACCTAGAATAGAGCCTGGCATATCGGTAGGCACAGTAAATATTCATTGGAGGCAAGTGGCCAAACTGGAGACATTGCCTGGGGAGTGGATCCAATGGAAGCAATGGCTGGGAGCATGGCTGTGGGCTCTGGATCACAGGCTGTCCCATGGGACTCTCAGACCTCCCTCTGGGAAGGAGCCACTATTCTGGGGACTTTGGCCCTCTGTGGCCTAGGGTACCAAAAGGCTTTAGTGGATAAAATTTTGGGATTTCGGCCAGGCATTGTGGTGGCTCACGCCTGTAATCCTAGCACTCTGAGAGGCCGAGGCGGCTGGATCGTTTGAGCTCAGGAGTTTGAGACCACCCTGAGCAAGAGTGAGACCCCGTCTCTACTAAAAATAGAAAGAAATTGGCTGGACAACTAAAAATATATAGAAAAAATTAGCCAGGCATGGTGGTGCATGCCTGTAGTCTCAGCTACTTGGAAGGCTGAGGCAGGAGGATCACTTCAGCCCAGGAGTTTGAGGTTGCCGTGAGCTAGGCTGACGCCACGGCACTCTAGCCCGGGCAACAGAGCGAGACT
>RJWJ010030766.1:0-19855 GCA_004363605.1 Indri indri | reverse complement strand
CACCACCACCACCACCACCACCACCACCACCACCACCTGCACCATCGACATAACCACCATCAGCACGTGGTCTACCTTAGAGACTGGGCCAGTCACTTTGCTGCTACCTTTACCCTGAAGGGTACGGCCTTCCTGCCACTGCTGGAAGGAATTGAGATACCAGCTTAGACTCTACCCCGAACCCCATAAGGTGAAAACCAACCTCTGTGCTTTGAGGTGGGTGGGGGCATTCCAAACTGAAAATGCCAATTGCGGAATGAGCTCCACGGATCTGACTTTCATATAAGACCCTCTCAGGGACAGGTAGGACAGGTAAGCCCTTATGCATTTAAAATTGGAGAAATGTACATGTTCCTGCCGCCTTTCCACAGACAATTACTTTTCATTATTTTAGCTGACACCTATGGAACACTGATTGGGCACTGTTCTAAGTGCTTTAGATATGTGAACTAATTCAATCCTCGTAGTAACCCCATGAGGTAGGTAGTATTATTATCCCTATTTTGTAGTTGGGGAAACAAAGGCACAGAAGTCAAATAACTTGTCCAAGCTCAGACAAGTAGTAAATGGCGAGGCCAAGATTTGAACCCGGGAATCCCAGCACCAGAGTCCACGCTGCTCCCCACCGCACGCACTGTCAGATCGGAGGAGTATGGGGCAGGCCGGAGAAAACCCCAGGTGTGTGCAACCCTGCAAGTAAGACACGGCCATATCATTTCCATTGCTGTGTTCTCAGGGCCTGCCACTAGGCCTGGTACACAGTAGGGACTCAATAAATGTTGGCTAAGTGAATTGAATGATAAGAATGGCCTCCAAACCCTTCCCCAGCTCCTGTGCCTTCCTCTCAGAGCCACACTGGCAGCCAGTCATTGACGCTGTAGTTCTACTGCCAGCCAGCAGAGGGCAGCATGCATGACTGGGTCAGACCTTCCTCCAACAGCCAGGAAGAAGGAATTAGGAGGAAGAGGAGGCAATACTTTGTGGCAGGCATCAAGGCAGTTATTAATTAAAAACAAGTTGAGACAAACCCTGGGACCCACCGCATGATGGGACACCATGGCCGATGTTCTCTTTTTGACAGCTGAGGAAACCAAGGTCCAGAGAGGTAAAGGTTGTTGCCCAAAGTCACACAGCAAGTGGGTGGCATAGCCAAACTTACAGTCCAGGTCTCTTGGGCCCTTTCCCCACCAGAATGTGAAGAACAGCTGACAGACTGGGAGATAGACCAGGTCTCCCTCTGTCTGTCAGGACAAGGTGGGCCTTGGAACAGGGGATGTTAAGTTATCAGGCAGAGGCAAACCCCTAACCCCACCCCCATTCCTCTCATCCCACCCAACCCTACTCCCCGCCCTACCCCTCCCCACCCCGTGCACATAGCCAGGCTGCCCCCTGGTGGCTATGCCTGGCAGCACCCAGAGGTACAGTCACGATTTTGTCACTCCGCCGGCCAACAGGATGACCAACCTTGTTTACCTTTGCCTTATCAGCCCAGGCTTGACCTCTGCCTCTTGAGGTGACAAAGGACCAAGAGGACCAGGTTCCAAAGGATGAGGCAGGATGGCCCTGGGAGAGAACACAGAACCTGTGTGCTGGGTCCCAGGAATCACAGCCACTGGCCACCCTGTGCACACAGTGCTATGCTCAGCACCGTCCCATTGACGGTGGGGAAACTGAGGCTTAGAGAGGGGATGTCAATTGCTGTTGAATTGTACACTGGCTGATGTCAAGTCCAGGGCCGGGTCAGCTGGCCCAAGAAATAAGTTCTGTAGGGGTGAGTGACAGCTGCCCCTTGGACCAGAGTGGACCTGGGAGGCTCCCAGGAGCAAGGTGGGGCACCACTGTCTCAAAGACAGGACCCAACTCCTCACCGTCACCCGCCGGTGGCAATAGTCACAACAGCAGGTACCATTCATTGAGCTGGGTGCTGTGGGTTGAGGAATTTGCACGGCTCACTCTTTCTTTCATTCACTTAACAAACATTCCCCGGGCCTCTCCTGTGCCCCTGTGTGCTGGGTGCTGGGTCAGAGCAGTGAAGGAAACACACAAAACTTCGTGACCACAAGAGGCTTACATTCTGCATGGGGGAGAAAGACAATGAGCAAGATTAAAAATTAAAATACGCAGTGTGCCAGGTGCCAGTTATAGAGTGATAGCTTCTGGAGAAAAGTAAGGCAGGGAAGGAGGAGAGAGAACATTTGGGGAGGGTGCTGGAATTTCGAACTGTGTGTCAGAGAAGTTCTCCCTCAGATGACATCTGAGCAGAAAGTGGAAGGAACCATGTGGGTATCTAGGGGAAGAGCATTCCAGGCAGCGGGAACAGCAGTGCAAAGCCCCTGAGGCAACTGTCCTGTTGACTCACCTCAGCCAAGCTTGAGTATAAACCACCTTTGCGCCCATTTCACAGATCCCCAATTAAGGAGCACTTTCTACGTCTGGTAGGGAAGAGGCTGGGCAGATAGAGAAACTGAGGCTCTGAAAGCTCATGCTTAAGGTCACACTAGGATTCAAACCCCAGTCTTCTGCCTTCTATACCTGGGATCTTTAAAGACTGGCTTAAGTTCCTAATGGGATTTAGGCCCTAAGGTTTCTAATGGGATACGTCACCTCTGGCACCCCAGAGATCAGGGACCCCAAAGAACTGGGGTGGGATGCCAGCTCCAGAAGGGCTAATGGACCAAGCACAGGAGCTGAGTCTCACCTGATGGATACAGAGTCAGCGTGGGTGGCCGTACTCAGCCATGGTGGGACCGCAGGCCCTGCCAATGGTGCCTCCCCATCACTGCACCCAGCGTCCCCCTTCAAGGTGCAGGGGCTCTCCTGCTAGGGTGGGGTGTGCCGCGTGCCCACTGGCAGGGGAGAGCGGCTTAAGAACGCCAGTGACTAACCTCAGGCTGACAACCACTACCCAGGAACAGAGGTCAGCTTGCGGCCAAGGTCAGCAGTCAGCCTGGGTCTGAGGTCTGTGGTCAGATCAGGGGTCAGTCTGTAGCCAGCCAGGGATCGATCTGTGACAAGAAACAGCTGTCAGTCTGTATTCAGATCAGGACTTCATCCACCACCAGAGTCAAGGATCAGAGGGCCAAGGTCAGGGCTCGATCGTGGCCAGAGTTGGGGGTGTATGTCTGGAGTACGGCCTGCCACCAGGGCCGCATCGGGCCCAAGTCCAACCTCAGAGCCAGGCGGGGATGAATCGTGAGGGGCTCTAACCACTGACCCCCAGCCCTGCCAAGCAGTGTGCTGGGCAGAGGGGACAAATCCATTGCCTCCACCCCAATGCCAGCCCTGGTAAGTCTGGGCAACCCAGCCCAAAGCCTCCCTGTGGTTCCAACAGCTCGAGGGACTTAGCTGCTCTAACACTCACCTACCCCCATTAAACAGATGGAGAAACTGAGCCAAGAGGGGCCAGGGGCTGCCCAATGTCATACACAGATGAAGACACAGCAAGGACCAGAATCTGACTCTGCTGATACCCAAGGGCTTTCCCATCTGAGCCTGGGTCACCACTGCTCAGTGCTGGCTGAGGGAGAGATCTGAGGGGGCAGAGGCCCTGTGGGGAGGCGGTCGGGCGTAAAAGGGGAAAGAAAAAGCCTAGGATCAGAACACTTTTGTCATTATAGATTAACTTAGTTTGCGACTTCAGAGAGGTCTGTTCGTTTGCTCATTCATTGATTAGCTGATTCAACAAATGCCTTCTAAGGTAAGTGCTCTGGGCCTCAATTTCCTAATCTGTAGAATGGGCAGAATGCCTTTCCCAGGCCAGCTGTGGGAAACAATGAGAAAACAGGCAGGCAGCCTCTGGTTCCTGAGCACAGGGTGTGTGTAAGGTCGCAGCAGATGCTGTGCCATTCCTGTGGCCCACGCCCGACCCGAGAGCTTCCAATCGCAGCACCTGCAACTGCGCACCTGACGGTGTTCTCTGGTCACTAAAGGGGGCAAGCCAGAGTGCCTGGGAGCTAGCCCTCCCTGCGAGCCACTCGACCAATGATGGGCGGAGCCGAGGAATGAATATTCAGCCCCTCCCCCCACAGCTGGGCTAACCCTGGTGTGTTCTGCTCTGGGTCGCCAGGTGCCCCAGCAGCGCCTTGCTGGGTAATGCAGTCTTCACTGCCTTCTTCCCCACACCCTACAGGTGCTCCTGGGGCTCGCAAATGAATTACCTACAACTCACATCGCAGCTGTAGGATCTGCTTTTGGGTCAGCCCAACCTCACACACCAGTACAACATTAATTCACTCATTTCATCTTCGCAGCATCCCTGGGAGGTAGGCTCGCTGCCCCGTTCTACAGAAACCAATGCTCAGAAAGTTCAAGGTCCTTGTCAAGGGTCACACAGCAAGTAAATGGTAGATAGAATTCCTCCCCAGGACTGTCTGTCTCCAGAGCCGGTACTCTGAACCATGGTGTTATACACACACACATGCACCTCCCAATCAGGGACCTCCCTAATAGGGCAAGCAGAAGGAAAGACTTCTTAATGGACAAGTGAGTGCTGTTGGCAGATGAGAGGATTGCAACACTGCCTGTTGTCAGGCAGGCAGTGGTCCCTCGGCAAGCCAAGAATGCTTCACTGGGGACACGAGACTTGAGCTGGGTGTTGAAGGATGCATAGGAGTTGTCCAGATGGTTAAAAAGAGAGAGAGAGAGAGAGAGCGAGAGAGCAAGAGAATGCACTTCAGGAAGAAGGAAGAGCATGTGCAAAGGCTCTGGGGCATGAGAAGGTGTCATGTTTAGAAAAGCAATGGCGGGTGTAGGGGGGATACATTCAGGGGAGTGCAAGGACCACCGTGCTTGGGAGGCACACAGAGCCGCAGAGGCAGTCGGGAGCAGAAGTGGTCAAATGGGTGCCTCTGGTGGCAACGTGGCGGGAACAGTGCTCGGTACAAAGTACATGCTCAACACAGATGTGGTCTTAACTATTAGTCTTTTATTTTATGATTTGAATTTTGTATCTAGTTAAGAACATTTTCTCTACCTTAATGTCATGAATAACCATTTTCTTCTAAAATTTTACAGTTTTGCTGTTTCACATTGAGGACTGTGAGTCATCTGAAACGTATGTTATGTTTGGTGTGCGCTGGGGCCTAGTATTGTCTTTTCCATGAGAATAGCCAGTTGACCCAGCACCGCATCTTTATTATTGAGGAGGTTGTTCTGTAAATGCTGATTTCTGCATATGCCGAGTCCTCGTTTATAAGAGAATGTGTTTATAGGTAGGTGCTCTCTCGCATCGCTTAATCGGCCTCCTTAATTACTATCGCTTTATAATAAGTCATGGTATCTAAAAAAACAAGGCCTTCTTTATTCTTCTTCAAAATTGTGTTGGTGGATGAGTTTCCTATCACATATAACAAGTTACCACAAACGCAGTGGCTTCAAACAACACAAATTAATTGCCTTGCAGTTATGGAGGTCGAAGTCTGAAATCAGTTTCACCAAGCGGCAGGAAAGGTGTCAGCCGGGCTCCGTTCCTTCCAGGAGGCTCTGCGGGAGATTCGTTTCTTTGCCTCTTTTCGGATTCTAGAGGCCGCCTGCGTTCCTTGGCTCGTGGCCTCTTCCCCTGTCCTCAAAGTGCATCACTCCAGTTTCTGCTTCTGCCATCGTGTCACCTTCTCCTCTAACTCTGACCCCTCGTGCATCCCTCTCTGCATCTTGAGACCCTTAATCACATCTGCAAAGTCTCAGGTATGCTTGGGATTCAGGATACGATCCATCCTGGGAGAAATTCCTCTTCATCTGTGGACTTGAGAAACTAGAAAACCCACATTATCTAAAATACAATGGTATTTTAGAAATAAAACTCTGAGTATAGACATTTCCATTGAAATATGGAGAAAACGGAAGGAAAAAGGAGTCACCGTTCCCAAGCAACTTTGAAATCAGTCAGACAAATGCCATTCGGTTGGTTTTAAGTCCTGGGAAGACCCCCGTCACGCGCAGCTCTGTCCTCCACGCGCAAAACAGCAACAGTGGCAGCAGCAACTTTGGCCCTCACCTCCCACCACGCATAAAAATGAACTCGGATGAATTACAGACCTACGCAAGCATTACACCAAGTGAGAAGGCCAGACGCAAAAGCACACAGTGTGTGAGTCAATAATACGAAATTCTAGAAAACACAAAGCTATCGTGACAGACAGCGGATCAATGATGGCCAATGGCCAGGTCGCAGGAGGAGGAAACCGATCGACCAGGAAGGGGTGTGAGGTCGCTTTTAGGGGTGATGGAGCTGGTTTATAGCTTGATTGTGGTGGTGGCTCACAAGCGTGTGTGTTTTCAAAACTCATCCACCTATGCACTTGAAAGGGTGACTCTTATTGTACGTACACAATACCTCGGTAAATTTGATTTTACAAAAGTGTCTGGGCTGTTCATGGCACAAGAGAAAGAAAGGAGGAAAGAAAGAAAGAAGAAAAGGAAGGGAGGGCAGGGGATGGGGAAACAAACGAGGGCAGAGTCAAGTCCCGCAGGCCGGGGGGTGGTCTCCCTCAGACGGGAGGGTCTGGCAGACTCAGGCTCCAGGCTGCTGGACGCCCCTGGACAAGCCTATTGGAGTTTGGGCCCCCGGACCACTGGGAAGGCATTGCCCACCCTGCCTTTCTAGAACAAAAAAGCTTCCAGAACCCCTGGATTTCTGTCCCGAGTCTCCCATCAAGCAGCTGTGTCCCCTTAGCAAGCTCTTTCCTCCTTCCATGCCTCAGTTCCCTCTTTCCGGCAGGGAGATTAGTCTGTTCCAAACTATGGGTAGGGAGCCCATCCCAGCTCACCCGGCAGAGGGGCAGACCTGAGGGCAGACCCGTGCCCTTCGACCCCAAAGCCCTGATGTTTGACCAACACACTCTGGCGTGGGGTCCCCGGGGACTCAGCTCAGGCCTCCACCTGCAGGGGACAGGCCCGTGGGCACGAATCCACGTCAGCCTGGGGCGGCAGTCGAGGAGCTGCCTCTGCCCACTCAAAGCAGGCCCAGTGGGCCCTCGGTTCCTCTCAGAGTGGGCATGAGTAGCTGCAGCTCTGGAGCCAGATGGCCTGGGTTCGAATCCTGGCTCTGCCGTTGCCTCCCTGTGCGACCTCAGGCTGGGTATTCAATCCATTGTTTCCCCGCCTGTAAAGCAGGGAGAATGGTGTTACCTGCTTCCAAGAACGATGAGGATGAAATAAGTGCACCCGGGTAAAACGCTCCCAGCAGAGCGTGGACCCCGCGAGTGCTGGCCATCGTCACTGGTAGCTGCCGGAAAGGCGCTCCCGGCCCTATCACTCCCCCTTGAGCTCCTAAAGCGCAGCCCCCGTCCCCCGACCACAGGGGACCACAGGGCCGGGTGGAGACTAACTGCTTTCCTGGAGGGCCGTGCCCAGTCCTCCCGCCCAGCTCCGAGTCCTGCCCACACAGGGGGCCTCGATCAATAGGCCCAGCTGGCTGTGGCTTTGGGGTCTCAACCGCCCGCCGCGGGGGGCCAGCTGGTCCAGACCACAGGTCCCGCCAGGGCTGGGGGCCGTGGAGGTGCCAGTGGGTAGGGAGAGGGTGAGCCGGGTCCCCTGGCACCCCACAGCCACTGCAGTGGTCCAGAGGGGACTGAGCTCTGCTGACACCAGCCACGGGGGCTGAAGGGGGTTGTGGGGTGGGGCTGGGGGAGGCCGAGGCAGTGGTTTACAGACCAGCCTCAGCTGCGCCGAGGCCTTGCTGGCGACCTTGGCCAAACCACTTCTCTCCGAGCCACGAGCCTGGTGTTTTCGTCTCTGCCAAATGGGAGTGGTGGGGGCAAACCCTGCCCCTGTTGCTTCAAACAGTGGTGTTCAGGGCTGGGCCCTGGGCTGTGTGCTTCCCACACACCGGCTCATTAACCCTCGCTGCAGCCCCTGAGGCACATTCTGTGATTTCCTACATTTCGCAGACAGGGAAACTGAAGCCTACGTATTCCCAAGAGCTTTCTCTTTGGGGAGGCTATGCTGACTGTGAAGCTCATTTTGCAAACAGGGACACTGAGACTCAGGGAAGTGGGCAGCCTGGCCCGGAGCTAGCAAGGAGGTGCCCTGGCGGAGGAGGCCAGGTCCCGGACACAGGAAGAAATCTCTCTTTCCCAGACCCACACTCAGCCGAGCCCTTGCCCCGCCCCTTCCGGGCCCCTTCCCCACCTGGAAGTCTACATGGGGGCTATTTTTTTCCACCTTCTATCTTTCAAGATTGATGTCAAAGGGGCAATCCAGGACCTCCTGCGGGGACGCTGGCACCCGTCCCCACCCACCTCCACTCCAGTGGCCAAGGTTCTGCTCTGATCTGCCCACCCCACCCCCTCGAAGGCTTCAGGCAGGTGTTCACAGAAACCCTTGCTCAGCCCAGGCATCCTTCAGAGAGGCAGCATCTTGGCGAGGTCATGGCCCCCACAGACTCTGCAGAAGGGGCTGTAGAGCCCCCCGATCCCAGGGTTGGAGCAGGAGGTTCAGAGGCCCCATCCGCAGCCCAGAGCACGGACAGCCCCCATTCTTCGTCCCGCTGCTCTGCAGACCCTCTCCTGAACACACCTCCATGCGCTGCACACCGGCCCAAACCTCGCCCAGGGCCCAGCAAGCCTTGCCAGGCCACAACCCATGGCAGCATGGCCTCCCGGAAAGGCAGCGTTTCCTGGGCACCAGCTCCTTAGAGGACACATTCAAAGTCCCCATCCAGTCCTCCCCCTTCATGAAATCCTGTCCTCGAGTCATCCAGCCCAGCCTTGCATTTCTGAGACCCTAAACCCATAACATTAATAAGAATAAGGCGGAGGGCGGGGAAAATCGGCGCCATTCATTCAACCCTTAACGAATGTGGGTGCTGCACAAAGCGCTTTAAATACATCATCTCACTTTAATCCCAGACAAGCCCATGAGGGAGGTATGTGATTATCCCCATTTCACAGATGACGGAACCTGAGGCTCAGAACGGTTAAGTCATTTACTCAAGGTCACCCAGCTGGAGAGTGGAGAGATCAAGATTAGAACCCACTTGCTACAAGACGTCGAATCCTCCAGGAACAGCCCTCTATGCCAGCCCCTTTCTGAGCTTTCCCTAGACACAGCCCATCCTAACTCTGGGGACGCTGTCCTCAGCAGCAAAGAGGCAGCCTTGGGCTGGACACGTGGCAGGAACGCTGTCTGTGTGCCGGTGTCACCCACCCAGCCCCAGAGCCCTTCATTATTCCTCTTGCTCTGCTTGGACCAGACTCCTCACCCCTAGAGCAGGGCTTCGGGGTCCCCTTCACCCTCTCATCCCAGCATCCGTCCTGCTGCTCAGAGCTGGGCCATCAGCCCCAGGGACCTCTGGGAATTCTCTTTGCTTCTAATTCCCCAGGTGACCAGCAGAGCAATTATTCATGTCATTTCTCTTTTTCGCATACTCAGTGGGACTTGAAGGCATCAGGAGGACCTGGGCACTGAGCAGTGGCAGGCGATGGCCGAGGGCCGGGCCCAGCCCCTGCGGGTGGATGCTAATGCCTTATCAGCGCTCTGGAAAGTCAGCATGGCGGAGGCCTTGGGCCGTGGAGGTGTCTGCTGTGGTCAGTCCCGGGACAAGGGCCAGTGTCCAAGGCCATGCTCGCCTGCCCTGGCATTGGCCCTGGCCCAGAAAAGGCTGGGAGAGGAGGAGGAACTGGGAACAGCTAAGGCCCCTGGGGTTCTGCCAGCTGCCCAGCAACCTCAGGGACAGGCAGGGCCAGCCCTCCGGAGAAGCTCCACACCTGACCGCCCCCACACACACACAGTCTCCCCACAGCACCCCCTTCCTGGCCACTGAGTCATGGAGGCAGCGGGAGAAACATGGAAGTTCCCCAGATGAGAAGTTCAAATACGAACAGCCCACCCATTACCATCGCCATCGCTACCACCTTCACCTTCCCCTGCACCTTCCACATCACCATCATCACCATCACCGTCACCTTCTCCAGGGCTTCTGGGCTCCCACCCCACTCGCTCTTCACTGCCCAGGTGTCTCCATTTGCCACCTGCTGCCCTGTCTCAGAGTCCCTGTGTCCGGATGGCACCACAGGCCCTGGGAGTTAAGAGTGACAGTCTCCTTCACCCCTTCTCAGAGGCGAGCCCTATCGAGAGCTCGGTATCTGCTCTGCGGACCCTTTTCTGTGCATTAAAAAGTAAAACCTACATAGACATTATGCAGCTCTACACATGTAGGATATAGTTCACATAAACAGGAGCATACCGTACCTATTTTCTCTGACTTGCCATTTTTTAGTAGCGTGGAACTCTTTCCATATTCGTGTACACAGATCTACTGTAATTACTAGCTGTCATGGATTTTATATTGAAAACAAAACAGGCGAAATGGCCCGTGCTCCCAGAGTGTTTTTCTCAAGCACATGAATGAGGAAGCCAAAGCCCCCGGATGTGGTGTATGTGTCTTCGTATCCTTTCCCTGCGACGGTGGAGACAGAGCTGTATGGGAGGTGTGTGCTTATTCAAACACATGCATTTTCTTACAAAGTGGAGTCATGTTGTTCGCATTGCTCTCTAATTAACTTTCCTATGTTGCAGTCTATCTTGGAGATTTTCCCGGATTAGTGCATTTTGATGTTACTTGATTCTGTTCAACCACTGAGTATTATTCCACCATGTGGATATACTATAATGTATCCAGGATTCCCCTTTTGATGGACAATGCAGTTAGTTCCAGGCCTTTGCTGCTGCCGAAATGAACCCCCTTCCGTGTATGTCTTTGCACCCCCACCATCTGAGATCTGAAGTCTGAGGGGCTGGGATAACTTGGGGGCATGGTGATGGGAGATGTAAGACCACCCTTGCACCCCACGCACACCCATAACACAGCCTCCCCCAGGCAGCATAATCGTTCAGCCTGCCAGGGGCTCAGTAAGCCACCAGGCACTAAAAATAAATAAGCCTCTGCATTTAGCAAGCATGTCACAGAATTACATTGCCCATGGTGACCACGCACTCCGGTTTGGGGGTGAGGCGGGAAGCAGCTTCCAAGCCATCCTCCCCTTGTCCCCTTGCCTCAGCTGTGTCCCCCCACCCCCTGCCGTCCTCCCCCAGTGGCAGGATCACCTGGGGCGGGAGAGGGGACAGGGGCCCGCTACATAGCCCCGGCAAGCCTCAGAGGCCACTCTGGGAGAAGGAGAGGACTTTGCGGGTTCATTTCCAGGCAAGGGAGGGGCTCCCAGCGTGGCCTCTGGGGTCCGGGCAGCCGCTCAGCTGCTTTTCTGGCCAATTGCGTCAAACTAATGCGAACCTGAAATGCTCTAAAATTGAGGCAGGAAAATTGGATCTGCTATTGATCCTCATCACTTGGGTGACTTCTGTGCCCCCTATTAGCAGCAACTCAGCCCCGAACAATTGACCTAACACAAGAAGTGTGTGTGGTTACCTGATTCTGTTCAGTTGCAGAGAGGAGGAGCCTCGGGTCCCCCACTTGGCCCCCCTCACCCCACGAGGCACAAAAAGGAGGTGAACATAGACAGGAAGGAGTGGGGGCCAGAGTGAGGGACAAGTGACCCTTCCTTTGCCTGCAGAAAACTTTGCAGGCAGGGAAAAGGCAATCGGAGTAGTTCTGGGGACCAGGGACCTCCCTTCCCACAGGTCTCAGGGAACAACCTCAGGCCACTTCTGTGTGCTGTCTGCAGCCCTGGCGCCCGGCCTACTGTGTGCAGCATGCAGGGTGCTTTAGAAGGTGTACTATGTCCTGCGCAAGTGAAAAACTCCTATTCCGGAAACAGCACCCTGGAAAGCCAGGGTCAGGGCCTTAGAGAGTAATAGACCAGCAGCCCCCAAGCCTGGCACACATCAGAGTCGCCGGGGAACCCTGACAGATGCAGATTCCCAGTCACCCGGAGAGCATCTGATTCAGCATGTCTCGGGGGGAGCCTGGCCATGCATGTTGCAAAACATGTCCAAGCTCAAGACCCTTAGTTTCCCACCTAACTGTGTTCCCTGGAGTCTTGGGAGTTGCAGAGGGACCCAGGGCTCCCGCATGGTGACGGGAGCTGAGCAAGTGGGACCCCAGGCTCCTCCTGTCTTGAACTGGAGCACCACCACGCTTGTCTATTCCACAGACTGTGGAAGGATCTTCGGCTGATTGTAAGACACACCATGGTTTTATGTCCCTCTCCGAAGAGCATTGCCAGCTAAACAAAGACAAACCACAGATTTTAAGATGCAGTCCAGTCTCAGAGCTGTCAAAGGTGCAGCATGTATTCTGAATCCACAAAATAGTGTACTGTGGTGGCATCCTTCAGTGACGTCCTATGAATCTTAGGGTAAGTCTTCTCCCCTCCTCCATGTGACCCCAAAGCCCTGGGTACTCTGGCCCCTGCCCACCTCCCCAAATATTCTCCCCTTCTTTTAGGCTCTTGTATCCTCCTTGTTCCCTCCACCACAGGGCCTTTGCACAGGCTGTAGCATCTTCCCTTTCCTTCTTAACCTACTCATCCTTAAGGGCACAACTCAACCACCACTTCCTCAGGAAGGCCTTCTCTGACCATCTTTGCCAGGTCACCCCCCACCACCACCACCTCCACGTGGCTGGTCCCAGGTGTAATCCCACCTTGCATGTGTGATTAGGTGATGAACCTCAGACTGCCACTGCTCGACGGTAAGCCCATGCAAGTAGACACTGCCCTGGTATAACCTGCTACAGAATCATCTGTGCCTAGTACCGTGCCCAGCACTCAGCATGCACACAACTGCGTACCCTGTGCTGGTACCCCACCCCACCAACGCGGGGCTCCAGGTTTCGGTGGCTTGAAGGGGCAAAGCCGTAGGGGTCAGTCTGGGAGAGAGGCCGTATTGTCCCACGCCAGGCCACAAGGCTGGGGAGACGGCAGCCAATGCACCGCCTGCACAGCACTGTCCCAGCTCCCCCTCCCCAGCTCCCCCTCCCCAGCTCCCTCCAGGGTCTGCTCGGCTGCCCTGGGGAGTTCCGTTCTGCTTTCCTGCCCCTCCCCGCCCACCCCTACCTGCCACTCACTCAGGAAACCAAACCCAAGACAGCCAAAGGAGAAGGGTGAAGACCCCCTGCCAGTCTGTCCCCCAAGCCAGCAGGAGAAACAGGTGTCCAGGACCAAGCCGGGCAGAGACAGTCCCAGGAAAGTTCATTCTCAAGAGTCTGGGATTTGGAGTGAGGCTTTCTGGGTTTGAATCACTGTCCAACATTGAGAAAGTTCCTCCAACTTCTCCGAGCCTCAGTTTCTTCATCCGTAAAATGGGGATAGCTAGTGCAGCTTTGCAGGGTGGTTCTCAGGAACACGTAAGGCAATAGACTTGATTGATGCCTCCTCAATAGCGCCCGTGGCCTGGGAAGTGCTTAGCACATGGGCTGACACTGCGTAAGTGCTGTTATTATCCCCGCCTCGGGGCCAGGGTCTCGCCCCCAGGGCCTGCTGAGCTCTCATCGACCTGGCCGCCCTCATCGATCTGGCCAGGACCCCCTGGGGAGCCCCTTCTGCACGGACAGGCCACCCTCTGCCCCCGAGCGGCTGCCCTTTGCCAAGTTCACGGTCTGGAGCAGCTAGCCGGCTGGGCCTCCTGCTAACGAGCCCCTCGCCTGCCCAGACCAGGTTTCCCTCCTCTCGGTGACCCCTGACCTTCCTGGGAAAGCCCCCTCCTCCTTTTCTGCCTCTCCATGGCTGCTGCTGCCGCCGCCCGCTCTGGGCTCTCCTCGGCTTGGCTGCACCTCATCTGCAGCCCCTGAACCCTGGCCACTGCCCCCTGACACGTGCTCAGGGCCAGGGCTGTGGACAGACAGTCTGGGTTCAAATCTCGGCTTGGCCCCTTACCAGCTATTATGGACTGCACGTCTGAGCCCACCCCCCCACACTCATATGCCAAAGCCCCCAGTGCGGCTGTACTTGGAGATGGGGCCTCTAAGGAAGAAATTAAGGTTAAATTAAGGGTGGGGCCCTGTTCCAATAGGATTAGTGTCCGTATAAGAAGAGACACCAGAGAGCTCATTCTCTCTACACGCGCACAAGGAAGAGGTCATGTGAGCACACACAGAGACGGCGCTGCCTACAGGCCGGGAAAGAGTAAAACCTCACTCAGAATGAAACCTGCCTTGCCACCACCTTGACCTTGGACTTCCCGACCTCCCGAACTGCGAGAAATACATTTCTGATGTTTAAGCCACCCAGTCTGTGGCATTTTGTTATGGAAGCCCAGGCAGACTGAGGCAGGTATCTTAGCCTCTCTGGCCTCAGTTTCCCCATATGTAAGCAGTGAGGACTTGCACAGAGACTGTAAGCACAAGGGACAGAGCTCAGCCTCGGGGGGGCCCTGCACGTGGTGGTAATTGCTCCCATGCAGTCCCCCGAACGCGCCCTGCACCTGCAATGCCCTCTCCCCGCTCCTGGCACCTGAATCCGTCCCTCCTTCCTAGTCCATCCCTGGCGCCCCTTCTTGGCCTCCTGCCCTGTCCCTTTGTCTCCGGAACTCCTCGAGCCCTCCTATGAACAGCTGAGCCTGGGTACTCGGCCTGAAGGACCTGGGAGTTTTCTCTTCCTGGATGGTGCATCGTGTCCCTTCCCCCACCCCCACGCACATTCTAGGCTACGCCTCTGTGCCTCAGTTCACTCTCTTCTCAGGGAAACCAAGTTCAGGGCAGGTGCATGGGAGGTGCTGAAGACAACCGTGGCTAAAATCCCACCATAAGAAGTGCCCCCTGGGCCTTTTCATTCCGCACTCAAACATCCCTTTCCCTGGGTCTCGCCTGTTTGGTGAGAATCTCCTGGCTTTGGCTCCGGACACCTCTGGTTACGATGACGTCTGGTTACGATGACGCTAACGAGTGCCGACATTTACTGGGCTCTTCCCGCTTTGATCCCTGGATGTGCATTGTCTGACTTAATCCTTCCAGCATCCTCTGAGGGCAGTGCTGTGACAATCCCCACTTCACAAAGGAGCAAGGAAGCAGGCTCAGTGGGGGAGGGGCTTGTGGGAGGAGGCGTGTGGGTGAGGCTGCCTCTGGAGCCCCCTCCACCACCACCACACTCACGCCCTGGGCGCAGCTGGCCCCTCTTCCAGGCCAGGGGTGGCTCTTTGGGGAACAGCCTAGAATCTTCTGAGATTCAAGATTTGCCAAGAGCCTGACATGGAACTGGACCCCCCAGGCTGGGATGATAATCGCTGACCCCGTAATCGCTGAGCATGTCGCAGCACTGGGGTGTGAGGGGGAGCACTCCCTGCCCACCCACTCCTCTGGGTGAGCCTGGGCCCATCGCCTCAGCTCTCCGCAGAGACACCATCTCTCACCCACTTTTCAACATCCCTTCTCAGCTTTTAACCAAAGATGGCATGAGAGGCTGCCTCAGGAAATCCACACGTGAACACACAGAGGACATCAGCCACCCTGTCACTGAGCACACTCCCACAGAGAGCTGGACTTACCCTGAGGAACTGATGGGCTTCCTCCTTCCTGACACCAAAACTCACATCACTGACCATATCTTCCTTTTCGCTTTGGCTGCTGGGAAGCTCAAAGCCAAATTCAGAATCCAACTGGAGCAATGATGTTGCCTTTACAGTATTACTTTTCTCTCTGTGAGCTTGATTGTCTATTTCTATTTCTATGTTTCTATTTCCAGAATCTGTTTCTACCCTCCCTCCCTCCCTTCCTTCCTTCCTTCCTTCCTTCCTTCCTTCCTTCCTTCCTTCCTTCCTTCCTTCCTGTCATTCATTATCAAACTACCATAAACATGACAAGAGCTGATGCCGTGTGTCCTTGGAGTCTGCTCTGGAGCAGGGGAGACTTGCAAACCGAAGAATCCCCAATGTATTGATGCAACTGTAATGATGACGAACAGGGCTGGTGGCAGGGGCCTCGCTCCATCAGGGGTTTGAGGAAGGCTTTTCCGAGGGCTCTGCCCTGGAGCTGAGGACTGAGGGATGCGTGGGACTCCAGCGTGAGGCGCGGGGAGCAGAGAGCAGGAATCCCAGAGCCAGCTGAAGCCGTGTGGAGGGAAGGGGCTTGTGGTGCTGGGGGGACTGAGGGGAGGGGGCCGGAGAGAGTGGCTGCAAGGAGGTCCAAGAAGTGGGCAGGCCAACCCCACAGAGCCTCCAAAGACCACACTGATTGGCTTGTGATTAACCCAGAGAACAGAGGCTAAAATGACCTTGCACTATGTAGAAATAGCTGTGCACTTTTGTGATAAATAGAAACCCCTGTTGAAATGAGGAACATAAACCGGCAGAACTGCTGCAATGGGAATGAGTCTCCCAGATTATCTTCTTCCTGGAGAAGCGGCAGCCCTGCCTCCTTTGGGGCTGACAATGAGGACGGTTGGCCTGGGTGTGGGCAGGCCAGGGAGAACACCCCGCCAGGGCACACTGGGGAAACTGGCGGGGGAGGGGGAGCTTGCGAGGGCCGTGGGGGCTTCCTGGCCTCATAATGAACTGCGGAGCTGGTCAGAGGAGCCTCCCCTCACAGAGGGCCTCCTCCCAAGTCCAACATCAGGCTCCCCAGAGTGCTCCCACCCCCCAGCCATCCCCCCCAGGATGGAGCCCCCAGCCCCTGCCCTGGCCTCCCTAGAAGTGGGGAATGGCGACAGAGAGTCATTGCTAAGCCATTAGGGCCCAGCGCCTCCCCTCCTGCTGCATCGCAGATTTAATGATGTGTCGCTTTAAAAGCCAGCGGCTCCTGCACTCAGGCTCCCTGGAGACAGTCCTGTCCAGGTCCCAGCAGGACCCCTGATGGGCAGCAGGACCTGAGTCCCCCACCTCCACTGGAGGGGGCGGGGCTCCTGGGGAAAAGCCTCAAGCCAGATCTCTCCAGGTGAGGGCTCAGGTGAGATTCTCGCTGGGGATCAGACACCCCAGCACCAGCCTGCCCCCCCCCATGAGGGAGACTGTCCTGGCATTCGATCCCAACATCAGATCGAGGGGGTGCAGCTGTGGGAGAAAGTGTAAGAGGGAAGAAATCTGGGTTCGGGACCTGGCTCTGGCCATATTTGCTGTGTGACTTTGGGAAGTCACTTCACTTCTGAGCGTTGGTTATCCCAACTGTAAAATGGGCATATTGGTTTGGGCCCTCTGACCAGCAGGCACCAGGATGGGCACCGCTGTGCACAAGCTTTACTGGGGAAAGGTCTGGGCAGGTTGACAGGGAGCGGGGACAGGAGGCAGGGAGGGCCCCAGGCCAGGATGCAGGTCTAATGCTGTGCCATGCTGGGGGGTGTGAAGGAGCCTGGGGGGCAGGGCAGCCTCTGTGCAAATGTGGCAGTGGGTCCAGAGAGGTGGCAGCTCGGTCACTGAGCTCCCTGTAGCAGAACCCCCTGAAGGGGGAGCCGAGTGGTTCGGCTCCATGACTGCCACATGGGGGGCCCAGTGCCAGGCTTGCTGTGCGCCTGGACAACAGACAGGCCGCTGTGCAAACTGGGAAGTGCTGTCCCCACATGAAGGACCGTGCTGACCGGGTCACAGGAGCCAGTGTGTGTGCAGCGCAGCTGGGGGTGAGGGTTGGGGCAAGGCTGGGCAAGGGAGGGCGGCCCCACCGTCGCTGCATGCTGGGAAGGCTGAGGGCAAACTGAGGCAGGCCAGGAGGGTCAGGGTAAGGAGCTGGGTCTGAGGACAGGGGAGCCACCAGACACCTGAGCAGCAGAGTGGCCCATGCAGGCTGGGCCGCAGGAATGTCAACCTGGCCTCAGCTGACCTGGCAGATCCCAGCTGGGACAGCAGGAGGGGATGCAGGTGGCGGGCCTGGGGCCACACTTCCCACCCCCTAGGCCCCTCTGACCGGAGGGTTTTTCCACCCCAGGCCAGGAGACGGCCCTTACTTCTGCATTCCCTGCCTGGCCAGCCAGCTTGCAGCGGGAGAGCAGCCCCAGGCTCGGGCTGTGGGACTCACCATAGCAACCACGCTCCCCCTGTCAAACCCCAGCCCCGGTTCCCCTTCTCGCAGTCACGCCAGGGAGAAGGCCCAACTTCCCGGTGTGTGCCCTTCTCTTGGGCCCTGCTCCCCGGCACACCCCCAATCCCCACTCGGGGCCTCACTGAACCCAGGCGCCCCTGGGCAGCTCCTTGCCCCTTCCTCCTCCCCATGGCAACCATTATTGAGCACTTACTGTGTGCCAGGAACCGTGTTGAATGCTTTCCTGAATGAGCTCATTGAATTTCTATTTCAACCTGCAAAGTACCTGCTTTCGTTTCTATTTTGCAGATGAACAAACTGAGGGCAGAGAGGCTTACTGCTTTTGTCCACAGCTAGTCAGCGGCGGAACCAGAATTTGAGCCCAGATCTCTCTGATCCAAAAGAAAATTACCCTCAAATCTTGCCCTTCTTGGTAGTTCTCAACTACATTTTACTCCACCCTTAACCAAGCTTAGGAGGGATTTTTATTCCCATTTTGCGAGCAGGAAAACTGAGGCCAGAGGAGAGCGACAGCCCCCAGTTTACACGAGTGGTCAGGGTTGGGCAGGAGGGGCCTGGCCTGGGAGAGGAAAGGAGGGATGCCGGGGCCATGGAGGGGCAGGCAGGGACCCCCCCAGGTGGAGTCCTGGCCCCGGCTCGTTGCCCTTTGCCACCGAGGCCATCAGCAGAGGTGGGCACCACTCCCCCCAGCCCCACAGTTGCCCAGCCCAGAGGGTGAGCTAAGCGGGACAGAAAGCAGAAATCTCTCCTTGTGACACGTTCATCCCTTCCCTCTGCATAAGGACAGCCCTGGGTCAGTGGATGCAGAGGCCTCCCCGGGGAGTCTGGGAGCCAGAACTTGAGGGGGGCCCTTGGGACACTTCTTGAGGGTTCTTATGTATCCTTTCTTTAAAAAAATGTTTCCTGCTTAATTACAAAAGTAACACTTTCTTGTCACTGATGGCTGCTCTTCCTGAAGCTACTTCTCTTTCCCTCCTCCTAGAAGCAGCCCAGGTGCAGGCAGCAGTTTGGTCTGATCCTTCCAGCCCGTTCCATGCTTAGTGAACCATGTGCAGTTTTGTTTTTTCTCTTACAAAAATGTGCTCAGGCTGGGTGTGGTGGCTCACGCCTGTAGTCCCAGCTACTTGGGAGGCTGAGGCAGGAGGATCGCTTGAGGTCAGTAGTTGGAGGCTGAGCTATGACAACGCCACTGCGTCTCTAGCCTGGGCAACAGAGCAAGACCCTGTCTCAAAAAAAAAAAAAAAAAAGGCCTCAGGTACAGAGTAGCAAATTTTTTTTAGTTAATTATAGTAACATACAGCATCAACAAAATGCACATGGTCACAGCGAATGGTTTGATCTCACTCTATTTAACAGTCCAGAGGATTTTGGATGGTTCTGGAGTGTGTGGCTCCCTTCTTCGTGAACATTCTCCAGTCCAGTCACTCCCAGGCGAGTGTTTGCAAAGACAGCAGCGAGGAGTACAGACTCAGGAGCCAGCTCTGCCACCTCCAGGCTCCGTGACCTTGGACAGGTCGGTCTCTCTGAAGTTCAGCTCCGCGTCTGGAAAACGGGGATGATGACTGCAGTGACCTCAGAGTGCCCTTGGGAGCATGCAGTGAGCCCTGGAAATAGTACCTGGCACGCAGGGAGCCTCAGTAGCTATTCTGGTTATTTCTAGAAGTGGGATGGCTGATCTTGGGGTTTGTGCACTTTTTCGTTTTGCCAGATTCTGTGAAACAGGCCCATTCCCATAACTCTGAGGGTGTTAGCAGCCCCACGCTGGGCTGTCCCCTCCTAGAAGGTTAATAAGCATCCCCACACCTGCAACCCCCACCGGACCTCACGCTGCACTGCACAAAGGGCCTTCCCAGCTCTTCCTGGACAGACTCCTCGTGTACTTCCAGGCCTCGTCTTTACCCCAAAACCCCAACCCCACACAGACCCACAGACCCCTTCTTCCTTCTTTCAGGGTCACTTCCCCACTAACAATCACTCCACCTAAAAAGATTCTCTCACGTC
>RJWJ010030765.1:0-19676 GCA_004363605.1 Indri indri | reverse complement strand
AAAAAAAAAAAAATACATATATATATAAAGGCTTCCCATGGACTAAGACCTTTAATCCTCACGACCTAAGAGGTGTGTTACCATTATTATCTCCTTTTCCAGTTATAGAAACTGAGGCACAGAGTGGTCTGGCGACTTGCTC
Source organism: Indri indri (assembly GCA_004363605.1). Taxonomy (NCBI): domain Eukaryota; kingdom Metazoa; phylum Chordata; class Mammalia; order Primates; family Indriidae; genus Indri; species Indri indri. The sequence continues at coordinate 19,534 of RJWJ010030765.1, read as the reverse complement.
CAGGTCACACAACTGGTGACAGGCAGAGCCAGGCCTGTCCCCAGGCAGCAGGCTCCAGAGTCCAAGCCCCTTACAACAGTATGTTGGGCTCTGAAGACAGACCTGGTTCTGAAGCCCAGCTTTAGGGCCTTGAACAAGCAGTTTACCCTCTCCAGCCTCAGTTTCCCCTCTATTCAATGGGGATAATAATAGGATCTACCTTATAGGGTTGTTGAAGTGTTATAATGAGATCAGATAAAAAGCACTTAGCACCGAATCTGGCATGTAGTAAGACCCGAAGAAATGAGAAATGCTGTCATCACCAATATTGTTTCTACGTTGATGATGACAAGGAGAGGATATAGAATGAGCCCCAGGTTTCCAGCCTGGCTGTTGGTTCTTGAAAGTGCCGGTTACTGGAAAGGAGGTTTGAGGGGGAACCCTGGGCCCAGTCTGGCACATGGTGCATTTGAGGATCCGGGACACTCAGCTGGCAGCGTCCAGGAGTCAGTGGCCCTGTGGGACAGAGCTCAGGAGGGAAGAAGGCCTGAAGTATACATCTGGGAGTCGGGTGTCTGGGGCTGGGGGGCTGTCGGGACTCAGGCTCTCATGGCCTTACTGTCCTCCGTGCCCTGGGCCCCCAGTACTTTTCAGAGCCCTCCATCTTCCTGTATGGACTCGAGTGCTTCGAGGGGAAGGAGATCGAGCTCAGCGGGGAGGTGCGGAGCCTGCAAGCAGAGGGCTTCAACAACCACGTGCTGTCCGTGCGGATCAAGGGGGGCGTGTGAGTGCACTGTGCGGGGGCTGGGATGCGGGGGCAGCCAGGATGCAGGGGCGCTGGGATGCGGGGACAGCTGGCAGGGAAGAGTAGAGGGAGGAGATCCCAGAGCCTCTGGCCTCTCCCCAGCCCCACTTCTGCCCGCTCCCCTCAGAGCCGGGAAGGAGGGAGGTGCGGACCGAGAAGGGCCCCTGGCTGGTGGGCCTCTCAGGACCTACTTTGTCCTTCAAACCCGCAACCTACTTCCCAGCCTCCTCCTCCTGCCTCAGGACCCTAATCCCACGCAGTAGGGGTCCCAGCATGAGAGAGGAGGGGGTGCAGAATGTTCTGACATCCCTGCCTCCTCTACCTGTCTGTCTCTGTGTGTGTGTGTCTGTGTCCCTGTGACTCTGGCACCTGCTGGGCCCAGCTGGGTGCTGTGTGAGCACAGCGACTTCCGGGGCCGCCAGTGGCTGGTGGGCAGCTGTGAGATCACCAACTGGCTGACCTACAGCGGCACGCAGCGGGTGGGCTCCCTCTACCCCATCAAGCAGGTGAGTGGCGCGTCTGGGTGGGCCTGTCTGGGCGTGTGTCTATCTGTGCGTTCCCCAAACACAGCACTTGCGTCCTTTTGTCACAGTTTTTTGCCACATCATCATTCCTCTTGAACCATTATCTACTTAATGTTTTTCTCTAAATCGACTCACCTTTTTTACCTTATCCTTGTCCTAAGGAATAATATCCATAAAGTCATGAGTTTGACGTATACGTATGATTTTTTTCTTAATAGACATTATAATACATACATTACCATTAAATTTGCAAAAATGAGTTTATCCCCATAGGACTAAAAATGATCTCATGTGCCACCCACTGGTGGTACCCACACGTCACTTGGGGCAACACCGTGTCTGCACGTGTGTGTCTGTCTATGTGTGGCTGCACGGTGGGACGCGGCTCTCATTTATGCACCTGTGCACTTACGCGGCAGCACAGCCGTGGGCTCTGTGTGTGTGTGTCTGCAGGTATGTGCCCATCGGAGGGTACTTCTGTGCCCATGATATTATTTGTGTCCATGCGTCTGTGTGCTCTGGCGATGACCCGTGTGTGTGTGTGTGTGTGTGTGCACGCGTGTGTGTCTGTAGGAGCGTATTTATGGCTGTGCATGCTTGCGCCTGTGACACTGCTAGGCGTGTGTGTGTCTCTGTATGAGGATATTTGTGTAGTCGCCGTATTCCCACTCTCACGACACGAGTGCTGGAAGAAATCTTGGAGGTTATCGCCACTCCTCATGTTTTAGAGATGGGGAAATAAAGGCCCAGAGACGTGGACAAGGATTTGCTCTGCAATTTTGGGCAGGCACTATACTTCCTTGGACCTCCATTTCCTCATCTTTAAAATGGGGACGATATGTGTCATGGGTTTGTTTTGAAGATTAAAGATAAATAATGTATGTAGAACCCTTAGAACAGTGCTTGGGTGGGTAAGCACTCAACAAAGATTAGCTGCGATTATTATTATTATTATTATTATTACTGTCGCCACCATCTAAGACCCCCAGCTGATTTGTGGCAGGGCCAGGTCCAATGTCTATAGCCCAGTGTCCACCCCAGTGGGGCCCTCTTCTGCATGGGTGTGTGCACATCTGTATTTCTACACACAGCTGTCCTTGTAGCACACAGAGGTGCCTGGCACAGAGGTTAGGACTCATTAGTTAGGATGCGTGACTTTGTGTGGCTGCATGTGTCCAGCGTTTGTGTTTCCTGCGAACTTCTGTGCTACCACATGGACCATGAGTGTATCTGTCAGTTCGTCCCTCTGCACACATCTGTGGGTATCTACGAACATGTAACTGTGTGTGTGTGTATGATGCGTGTGCCCTCTTTATGTGTATGTAGAAACGGTGACTTAGAAACAGGGTCAAGGAAAGTTTGGAGGCCGGGCGCGGTGGCTCACGCCTGTAATCCTAGCACTCTGGGAGGCCGAGGTGGGTGGACTGTTTGAGCTCGGGAGTTCGAGACCAGCCTGAGCAAGAGCGAGACCCCGTCTCTACTAAAAATAAAAAGAAATTAATTGGACAACTAAAAATATATAGAAAAAATTAGCCGGGCATGGTGGCAAATGCCTATAGTCCCAGCTACCCAGGAGGCTGAGGCAGGAGGATCGCTCGAGCCCAGGAGTTTGAGGTTGCTGTGAGCTAGGCTGATGCACGGCACTCTACCCCGGGCAACACAGTGAGACTCTGTCTCAAAATAAAAAAGAAAAAAAGGAAAGTTTGGAGGCAGGAAGGAGGGCTTGGGACCTTGACGCTGGAGAGTCCAGAGTTGAGGGTATTGGGGGCCCAGGTTGGGGCATCCCTGCCCGGGACCCCTGACTCAGCCTCTCCCCACCACCAGCGCCGGGTTTATTTCCGCCTCTGGAATGCAGCACTGGGGGGATTCCTGGCAGTGCCGGACCACGTGGAGGACATGAAGGCAGGCCGCGTGGTGGTCTCCGATCCCCGAGCTGGAGGCAGCTGCATCTGGTACTACGAGGATGGGCTGCTCAAGAACCAGGTACTGACGTAAGGGCTAGGACAGGGACACCCAGGCCCCAGGCATGTGCAGGCCCACCTTGGGGAGTGCCAGCCCAGTCGGGGACAGGACGTACCCTCGGGCCACAGATGCAGAGAAATGTACACAAAAGCCAGGACCCTGGGGAGGCTGTGTACCCTGCATTCTCTGAGCAAGTCATGCTCTTTGGGCCTCAGTCTATAAAACAAGAGCATTGAACCAGATGCTTCTAAGGCAGCGGTTCCCAACCTTTTTGGCACCAGGGACCAGTTTCATGGGAGACAATTTTTTCCATAGACCAGGGGTAAGAGGGTGGAGGGTGCCATGGGGAGGAGGGAATGGTGTGGAGCTCCGGCGGTGATGCGTGGCCCATTTCCTAGCAGGCCACAGGCCTGGACCAGGCTGTGGCCCAGGGGTTGGGAACCACAGTTCTAAGGAACCCCCTAGCTCTGATATCCCATGATAGAACTTGAATCCTGTTAATAATAATAGATTGACTCCACAGACATTTCCTGAGCTCCTACTATGTACCAGGCCCTGTTTTGGGTGACAGGGATACAGCAGTGAGAAATGACTCCTGCCTTCTTGAAGCTTGCATCCTAGTGGGGAGAGACAGAAACAACTTATTTAAAGTAAAATGTCTTAGTATCTTAGAGGATGAAAGTGCAAGAAAGGAAAGAGAAATCAAGAAAGCAGAATAGAGTATCAGGTAGTTCTGACAAGGGGGGCCCTTCCTGAGAAGGTGACATTTGAGGGAGGCAGCTGTGCAGATGTCTGAGGGAAGAGCACTCCAGGCAGAGGGAACAGCAAGTGCAAAGCCCCTGAGGGGGGAACATGCCTGGCATTTTCTAGGACAAGCAAGCCTACCTGAGTGGCTGGAGTGAAGTGAGTGAGGGAGGTAGCAGGAGATGAGGGCAGAAAGGTTATGGGGAGTGGAGGTCTTTGTAGGCCATTGAGAAGTTTTGTCCTTTCCTTGGCATGAGAGAGACGACTATGTGTGAGGTGCCCTTTACACAAATGCCTCCTGTAATCCTTAGTCTAGAGCACTACAGGGCAGGTCCTACTATACTCCCCATTTTATGGTGAGAAAACCAGAGCACAGAGAGGTTAAGTATTTTGCTGAAAGTCACACAGCCAGTAAATGTGTGCAGGTTTGTCTGATGCTAAAGCCTGTGTTTTAGAAGTCAATGATGGAAGGCTTCCTGGAGGAGTTAATATTTTTCCAGCCCTGTTATGGTTTCTCACATTGAACCCTCACAAAAACCAGCCTTTGGAAACTCCCATCCCCAAAGAAACCGAAGCTCAGAAGGGTTAAGAGACTTGCCCAGGGTTTCGGTCCGTAGAGCCAGGATTCAAAGCCACATGTGTCAAGGGTGTCTTGGGTGTGGTGGGGTCCCTGTGGGGGGAGCAGTGCCTGATGACCTCCTGGGGCCTCAGGTGGCCCCCACCATGAGCCTGCAGGTGATCGGACCCCCCAGCCCAGGTTCCAAGGTGGTGCTGTGGGCTGAGAGCCGCCTGCCGCGCCAGACGTGGAGCATCAATGAATCAGGCCACATCTGCAGCCAGATGTTCGAAGGCCAGATCCTGGATGTGAAGGGTAATGTGGGGTGTGCATGGGAGAGGGCCTCTGAGGGGGCTGAAGGCAGCAGGGTCCCCAGTTCTGACTGTCTCCCCATCTCTTAATCCTCCACCTCCAGGTGGCCGGGGCTATGACCGGGACCACGTGGTGCTATGGGAGCTGGCCAAGGAGAGGGTGTCCCAAATCTGGACCATCCATGTGCTTTGAACACCTCTCACTCCCAGCCCCGGAGGCGTTTGCTGGGATGAATGTTTTTATAGAGTTTTTGTTGTAACATAGGCTATTTTCTAATATGCTGCCAGGTGTCGTCATCTTTGTGCACCTTGATATTTGTGGGCAGGGTGGAGATTTGTGCACCTGCTGCCTTCTCACACTCAGGCTGGCAGCTTTCCTTGGCTCCAGCTTTGGGGGCAGATGTACAGCCTCCCTCTGCCACCAGAGGGAGCGCTGGGACCAGACTGCCTGCAGAGCGTGTCTTGGGCAGTCACCCAGACGTTGTGTTCCTTGAGCTTGCCCTGAGTGGGGTCTGCACTGGGCTGTTCCGCCCTCAGGGAACTCACAGTCCAGGATTTGACAGGTAGGGTGATGCATCGTGACAGGGTAAGAACAGAAGTGGAGGGACACACAGAGCCCAAACCTAAACCAGCTGCCTGAAAGAGGGGCGCTCAGCTGCGATGTAGAAGTGGGAAGCAGTTAGCCAGGTTAGAGGTGGCAAAGGGAAGTGTTCTAGGATGCAGACAAATCCAGGGGTAAAAATTTAGAAATTCAGTGTGCCAGGCAAGAGTGCTAAGTGGGGGCCACACCCCAAAGGGCTGTGCCCTCAGGGCTCCACTCTACTTCCCCCAACTCTGGTCTCAAGGTCTAAAGGTTTGGCCTCAGTCAAAGAAGCCAGCACAGGGGGGCTGAGTCCCTAACCCAGCTCAGAGAGGACGGGACACAGAAGAGGAGGAGCTCCCTCTGTCCCCCGAGGTCCTGGAGGAAGAGGCTGAGATGGCAGGGGCCCTTGGGGGCTGCTCTGGGCCTCCCTTCACTCCCTGCAGCTCCCAACTCCACACCCCAAGCCCAGGAGAGTAGGAATGGTTAGAGCAGCCGCTTGTCCTTACCGCTTTCCCAGCCGGTGGGTAGGGGGTGGGGAGTAGACAGCTGCCCTGTCATCCTTCTACAGCCCCCAGTTGCTTGTGGGGTGGATTTTCTGGGGACCCAGAGAATGGGGGGGTGTATTCCTGGGACTCAGGATCTCCCTGGATCTGTCATTCTGGGGACACCAAGTACTGGGGTAGGGGCTGTCTGGGCCTGGGATGTCCAAGGTCTGGGGGCAGGGTGGTGGGATCTCTGGGACCATCATTCCCAAACACCCAGTGCCAACTAAAGGAAATGCACCTGAAGGAGTTGGTGAGGACGCCAGGCTCTGGGCCGCAGCCCTCAGCATTGGGCTGTGGGCTCCCCGGTGCCCCTTCCAGGCTGGCGGGGGCCTGGGAAGCTCCTTGGTGCTGCTGCACACCTGGCTCTTGGGGCCCAGCAATGTCCAGTGACCACACACAGGACCCCACTCCAAGTACGAGGATAACTTTATTGACCCCCGGTCGGGGGCTGCCTGCCCTGCCCCGTCAGTACTGCCCCGGTTTGGCCATGGCCCCCACAGCCCTGCCTGTTGATTGCTACAGCCTGGCGATCTCTGGCATCGGCCCCTCCCAAGGGTCAGGAGGGATTCTGTTGCTAGTGACTGTGGCAGCTGTTTCGGGGGGCTGGGGCACGTGACCTCAGCTGAGGTGGAGGAGGTGTATCAGGGTGTTGGTCAAGAAGAAAAGGAAGCTGCCTCCGCCCACATCACGGAACGCCAGGACCTCGTTACCACTGCTGGTCTCGGTCTGGTTTCCCAAGACTCCGCTTTGTATCTGCAAGAGGAGAAGCAGGGGACGCTCAGGGGGCACGTTTGAATCTCCTGCTCGTTATTTAAAGACACAGTACCCTCCTGCAACTCCGTAAAACGGTCCTCAGCTCTGTCCCGCATAACCACGACTTACACCACGAGGTCCTATCGGGATGTTTGGCCGATTCCTGCCTTGACAAGGGGAGGACAAAGGTGGTCCCTGGCCCATCCCCCACAGAACCTTTCCTTTCCTCTCTCCCAGGCCATCAGCCCCTCCAGCCAGCAGACAGGGAGACAGGGGAGCGTGAGCCCTTGACCTTACTAGCCCAGCAAGGGGCTTGGCCTCCGAGCTCGGTTTCCTCACCTTCCGAATCGGGAGAAGATCATTGCAGCTGTGAGGGTCACAGGAGCTGGGGCTGCGTGAGAAGCACTTGGCCAAGTGTGGGTGGGGGGCAGGGAAATGGCCAGATGGTGATCAAGCTGTCCTTAATGCTTGATCAAGCTACAACTAAAGCTGCCCTGGATGGAGATTAAGCTGTTTGTTCTTGATGCTCGAGCAAGCTGTTCTTGATCAGGAACTTGATGGCCCCTGTCTCCCACACTGACTCGTGTCCCTGGGCACATGGGGTGGGGTGCTACCGAAGCTGCCTCCTGCAATAGCAGTTGGTTTTGAGACTCCAGCTGTTTCCGCAGTGGGAGAGTTCTGGATTTCCAAGTATCCAGACTTCTCTCTGGCGGGGGACTAGTGGGGGTGATGGGAGTCCCCCACCACCTCCAGAACCAGAGCAGGCTCCACTTGGACATCTCCTGGCCCTCCAGGACCATCTCCACAGGCTCCCTGTGGGTCCGTGCCATTCTCACTCAGGGCTGTCTTCCCAAGGTTCCTAATTCCCTGTTACCGCACAGCACCCCTTGGGTGCCTCAGTGTGCGTAGCGTCCTGTAAGTGCTCCCAGCTGTGGATTCAGGCTTCTATCAGGGACAGCCCTCAAGCAATCCAGCCCCAGCCAGAAGGGCTGGAAGGCTGAGCAGCCAGGTCCCCTGCATCCCTGGTTCCCCTGTTGGGGCCTTTCTGCCTCTACTCCCCAGGGAGAAGCCTGGGTCTCTGGGAGCCTGTGTTTCGTCCTGCCGTGCCACGCAGGTTTGGGGAGTGCCAGGGGCTCTGAGAGACTGCTCTTACCTGAATCATAAGCAGGAGGCTGATGGTGAGGAAGAGGAAGAGGAAGCCCTTCATCTTGGGAAGATCCTGGTGGCTCTCTTGGTAGCAGCTTTGGCGATGAGCACGATGAGCAATGAATGATGGCGCGGGGCTGTGTGCAGTCCTCTGTCGGCTGCTTTTGAACCTGGGGTCAGGGGAGGCGGGGTAGGGGAGAGAGAGGAAGGAGGGCCTACAGGATGGGGGAGGGTGCTGCTTCCTTTCTACAGGTCTCCAGGTTAATGACAGCAGGCCCCAGGTTCTAAGGCGATGAGTTCTGGAGAGGGAACAGGCCAAAACAGGGCGTGGGCGGCAGGCGAACCGAGGGCCACTGCAGGCCTGGACTTGGTGCATCCTGGGCAGAGTCTTGTCACTTACCAACTCGAGACCCTGGGCCAGAAACTATAGCTCTCTGGGCCTTTCACAAAAGAGCTGCCGGAGGATTAAATGTAATAAGAACCCCTTTAAAAAGAATGCTTAGTAAATATTCTATAAATGGGTTTGTTGTTGTTAAAGAAGATTGGGCAGTGGACAGGAGCTGAAGGAGAAAGGTTGGGATAGATTTAGGATTCAAGATAAGGTTGTAGATGGATTGCTGGTTCTGAATGAAGATTTGGAGAGTGTTTATTTATTTATTTAGAGACAGAGTCTCACTCTGTTGCCTGGGCAACAGTGCAGTGGCATCATCATAACTCACAGCAACCTCAAACTCCTGGGCTCCAGCGATCCTCCTGCCTCAGCCTCCCAAGTAGCTGGGACTGCAAGTGCGGTTTTGGGCCTTGTGTTACAAGCCCAGGAAAGACCTGAGTGGACCCTCAGGGGCCTCTAGCCCCTGGCTGAGGCCCGCTCAAAAGGAAAGAACTGAGGTCAAGACTGATAAGAGGAAGGAAGTGGAAAGGGAGGAGGCAAGTGGTAGGGAGGGAAGAAGAAGGAGCCCCCAACCACCGATCACTCCCACCCACTCTACTCCTTCACTTGGAGGTCTCTCCTGATTGGTGACTCAAAAGTTCTAAGCTCTCTTTGGTGTACCTGTGGGGGTGGGTGATTGTGGGAGTTCATGAGAACCAGGGAGGTGGCAGGTGCCAGAGGGCACTGGCCCAGGAAACAGGAAACATGTTGAAGTCCAAGATTGCTCTGCTGAAAATTGGTTCCATCACACTGGGCAATCTTCTCCCCTTTTGCAAAGAGGCAGGTGGGTGGGCTAAGCCCTGGGGCAGCGGGTCGTAGTTTCTCTGTGCTGGAGATGAGTGTGAGGATACCAAATGCCAGACTCACATTTGTAAACATTTTCTTGCAAACCCCAGAAGCTTCATTTTCATTTCCTGACACTCTGCTGTGTTGTGAAACTGAGCTGGGGTGTATGTGTGTGGCGGGGGTGGGGCGGTGGGGGGATCCTGAGGGTGCTGGAAGGGCTCTTAAGGGTCACCAGGACTTGGGCCGTGAGAGGACATAAATGGAGTCTATCAGTATCTGAGGAAAGAAATAGGGGCTTCGAGCCTTCTCTCCTGCCCTCTGAGCAGTTACATTCTATCTGGGTAACATCTGAATAGACAGGATCCTGGCCACAAAGCTTAAAGAGCCCTGGGAAACCCCCATTTTATAGATGGGAAAACCGAGGGCCCAAAGAAGGGCAGGTGAGTGGCAGAGCTGGGGGTAGAACCTAGATTTGCCGACTCGCATGTCCCTCTATCCACCTTCGCCAAACCTGACATCTGAACCTTAACTAGCAAGATGGGAAATCTCAGTCCACACCCCCTGCAGCTCTCCAGGGATCAAGACCAAACTCCTTAGTGTGACAACCAAGGCCCCCGCCTTTCTCCCCAGCCTCCCGTCTTGGGTTCTCTAACCTCCCCCTACCCCCATCCACACCACCTCTTACCCCTCAGCCACACCCACCTTGCATCTCCCAGCTGCCCCTGACTCTTTGACAGCGCATGCGTTTGCTCTGCAGGGAAAGCCCTTCTCCAGGTATCGTACCTGGCAAACTCCTGCTTACTCCTCTTACTTAGCTCAGAAGGGGAAACTTTCCACTTCCCCTGGGAAACTCCCTCCAAGAGGGGAAATTTTTCCTCAATGTTCCAAGAGCCCCTTCTGTTGATCTCTGTTCTAAAGATCGTGTCTGCCAAGAGGAGGGTCTGGTCCCTTGAGGGTTGCCAGTAGGTCTTGTCACCTCTTACTCAGCACAGCACAGAACATGCCAGAGAGAACAAGTGCATGTAACACGATGTAAATGAGCGTAACCCACCTCCAAACCTCGCGGGCCTGCGTCCATGCATTCAGTAAATATTTATTATGGGGCAATAGCAGAGTCAGTATTGAAGAGTTACCGGTGCAGAAGAGAATTAAGGGGCTGAAAGTCGTGAGCTCTTCACTTAGGCTGCTTGTCTCCCTTGCAGAAGAGACAGCTGAGAAACTGAGCAGTGCTTTCTACAAATGGGGCTGGGGTAGAAAACTATAGTTCCAAACCCTGTAAGAAAGGGGGGCCCTGCCGGGCGCGGTGGCTCACTCCTGTAATCCTAGCACTCTGGGAGGCCGAGGCGGGTGGATCGTCCTGAGCTCAGGAGTTCAAGACCAGCCTGAGCAAGAGCGAGACCCCATCTCTACCAAAAATAGAAAGAAATTAATAGGACAGCTAAAAATACATATAGAAAAAATTAGCCGGGCATGGTGGCGCCTGCCTGTAGTCCCAGCTACTCGGGAGGCTGAGACAGTAGGATTGCTTGAGCCCAGGAGTTTGAGGTTGCTGTGAGCTAGGCTGACGCCACGGCACTCGCCCCAGGCAAGAGAGTGAGACTCTGTCTCAAAAAGAAAAAAAGAAAGGGGGGCCCTGACAGACTCCCCCACTGGGCTTTGGGTTGGGACCATGAAGGGTTACACCTTGAGGAATAAGAGTGTACAGGAAACAACAGCCCAGCCCTCACTGAAACTGAAGACAACACGGCCACAAAAACAAGTGAAGCCAACAGACCATAGAAAGTTGCACAGAAGATCCAGGTAATGAATGGTCAATCAAACGTCCACAGAACTGTGCTTGAATTATTCAAAGACATAAAAGATAGAAAACTGGAAATTATAGAAAAGGACCAAATGGAAAGTCTAGAACTAAAAAAAAAAAAAATACTACAGTAGAAATTAAGAACTCAGTGGATAGGTTTATTGGGCACCGTGAAGAACTGGTGAAGTGAAAGATTCTAAGGAAATATGCACTATAGCGTAATATGTTTATTAAGTGCCTGCTGTGTGCCAGGTGCTGATCTTGGCACTGGGGATACAGCAGTGAACAAAAAGACAGTCCCTGCCCTCGTGCAGCTGAATGGGAGAAGACAAATCGATTGCAGTAAATGGCATGAGGAAGTCAAGAGGGTAATGTGAGAAGAGAGAAACGTGGGGAGGACACCTTCTAGGTCAGCAGTCAGGAAAGACCACTCAGGAAATGTTTGTGTTGAGACCTGCAGAACAAGAGTGATCTAGTCATGCAAAGCATCTAGACCACTGCCCCATTCCACTTTCACACCGGCTTTGACCACTGTCCCCAGGGCCTAGCACAGTCTCACGTAGGGCAGGTGCTCAATATGTACTCATTCAATGATGGAATGGAATATAATGGGTGGCGGGAGGGGAAGAGAGTTGCAGCACATGTTGTAGCGTGATCTGCCCTGAACCTTTCATCCTCACTGAGAGAGGGCTGGGATTCAACAGTACCATAGAGCAGCAGTCCCCAACCTCTTTGGCGCCAGCGACCGGTTTCATGGAAGACAATTTTTCCACAGATCAGGGAGGGGAGGAGGATGGTTTCGGGATGATTCAACCGCATTACATTTGTTACAATTGCAGCCACTGTCCAGCCCTAGCATCACCACCTCAGCTCCACTGCAGGTCATCAGGTATTAGAGTCTCACAAGGGAGCCGTGCAACCTAGATCTCTCACACGCACAGGTTACAGCAGGGTTCACACTCCTATGACAATCTAATGCCGCTGCCAATCTGACAGGAGGCGGAGCTCAGGCGGTGATGCGAGCGATGCGGTGTGGCTGTAAATACAGATGAAACTTCACTGACTTGCTCACTGCTCACCTCCTGCTGTGTGGCCTGGTTCCTAACAGTCTACAGACCAGTGCTGGTACAGACTGGTGCTGGTCCAAGGCCTGGGGGTTGGGACCACAGCCATAGGGGACTCCAAGGCAAATCTTCATCCATCCATTCATTCTTTTGCTCATTCACTCTTTTAATGAGTTTATTGACACCTACTGTGTTAGGCAAGATCAATGAGTAAGGGTCCCTTCCCTTGAGGAGTTCATAGTCCAGGGAGGAGACCTATACTGTAATAATCACAAAATTGAATAAGAAATGCTGCAATGGCAGCAGGGCTTTTAGTGGGTGGAGTGGAGTGTGATTCTGCTTGGGAAGAGTGGGAGTGAACAATAGATGATTCCATGGAATAGGGTACATTCGAACTGGTTCTCAAAGGATCCGGTGGGATGTTCCCAAGCAGAAAAGGCAAGGGAGGATGGTCCCATTCGAAGGAGAGGCCAGAACTTAGGAAAAAGCATGGTGGTTTCTGGAACGTAAGAAGGGCAGGACTCAGAATGAAGGCTCCAAATGTCACGCTGAGCTGGAGATGATGAGGGGAAGTCAGAGTGTTATTATAAAAGTACACATTTTCACTGGAGAAACTTTTTTTTTTAAAAAATCAAACAAGTGTCGGGTCAGGTTAGAGGGCTCTGACCTCCCTCCCAAGAACTATTAATACATGTTCTCGGCATGTCTGGCTGCCACAGAGTCTTCAGGCCAGGGAGGTATGGGATAACTTCTGACACCTGGGTAAATGCCGCTGATGCTCCTGTTCTCACTGAGACAGGAAACAGGATGCAGGCCACAGCAGGGCTCCTGAGGGCAGAGTTCCTGCTCCCCATGCTGGTGAACCTACATGAGCAAGGTGACAGCATAAGGTTGCTACTCTTCACCATCCCGGCTCCCACCCAAAAAAACACTTGGCCCCAGCATAACCTCAGACCTCAAACAACCTTCTGGGAGCAGCTCAGCAACAAGTGTCCTCACATCTCCAATCTCCAGTCACACTTTCCACCCAAACCGCTCCCTTGACAGTGGGTCCACACCACCTGTGTGCTTGGCTTACCTTTGCCTGCCTGTTTTATTAGAGTTGGAGTTTCTGGAAAGAGCATGGACTCTTGAGGCCGGCAGTTCTGGATTTGAATCTACCTCTACTGCTTCCTGTGTAGTTTTGAGGAAGTCACTGCACTTTTCTTGTTTTTGTTTTTTGTTGTTGTTGTTGTTTTTGGGACAGAGTCTCGCTCTGTTGCTCTGGCTGGAGTGCAATGGCATCAGCCTACCTCACAGCAACCTCAAACTCCTGGGCAAGCGATACTCCTGCCTCAGCCTCCCTACTAGCTGGGACAACAGGCACGCATCACCATGCCTGGCTAATTTTTTCTATTTTTAGTAGAGATGGGGTCTCACTCTTGCTTAAGCTGGTCTTGAACTCCTGACCTCAAGTGATCCTCCTGCCTCAGCCTCCCAAAGTACTAGGATTACAGGCATGAGCCACTGCGCCAGCCTATCACTTCACTTTTCTCATCTGTAAACCTCATAATGAATGTTGGCACCTGGTGCTTGGAAGACACCCTGTAATTGGTAGCTCTCTTTAGCTTCAAATTGGTGTATAAAAAATGCCCTAAGTAGTCTTCCCTCCCCTGAATGTAGTAGGTTAGAAAGTCAAATGGAAAATAAATTACTAAAAAATGTAGTCTGAGTTGTGCAGAAAAAAGGGCTTTGGTGGTTGAACTTGGGCATAAGGAAGTGGGTGTCTGAGATCAGAAGGCATCAACTCTTAGAGCATTGCAGCTGAAAGAGTTTAGAGGTAATGATGAAGATGATTAATAGCGGGAAATGTTTTTGCAAATGTACTCTGTACAGGTGTTTTGATAGGTACTTTGCCTTATCTTATTTAATCCTAACAGCAACCCTGTGGGATGGGTATTATCCCCATTTTACAGATGAAGAAACCAAGGTGTATAACGGGTCCAGGGATACAGTCAGTACCCAGGACTCCTAACCCCAAAGTTTGTTCTTAATTACACTGGCTCTAGTTGCTCTGGTGATGGAATCTACTCTAACACCTTAATTTTACAGATGAGGTTCAGGGAGGCAAAATGTCTTACCAAAGGAAGTGGGGGGAGTACCTTACCCAACTATTACACAAGGGAACTAGAATTCGAGCTTCCTTTCAGGGCACCATCTGGTCAAGGAATTAGCAGAGAAACTCAGATTTAAGAAACATTTATTTATTTTTGTGACAGGGTCTCGCTTTGTTGCCCTGGCTAGAGTGCAGTGGCGCCGCCGCGCCCGGCTAGACTCTGTGGACCAATAGAATTCGAGCACAGGCGAATATACCCGCCTCCGCTGCCTGCTGGTTGCTCAGGAGATCCCTTAAGCTAGCCAATGAGAAGTGCACAGGTCCCGGTTGCCCGGGAAACCACATAACAACAAGATGGCGGCGCCGCGGGACGGCTCGCTGGGCCTGCGTGGTGAGTCTAACCCAACGCCTTTCTGTGCACGGAGTCACCGTCACACAGTCTGGGCCCCAAGCTCCGAGGGCTCTCGAGCTCCGTGGCTACCCCGGGAGCGGATTCGGGACTGCGTTTACCAGGACTACACGTGGAGGCGAGAGAAGGCAACACGGCTCCCAGGGCGGGGTTGGGTCGAGATAGACTTCGCGCCCTGAGAGTGTGCAGGAGCGATTAGGGATGGCTGGCGGCGGGCCTGGCAGTGCTGGCGCTAGAGCACTGGAGCCTGGGAGTGACGAATAGGCCGAGGAGGTGTGACGAAGTATGTTGTCAGTCAAGCACAGTACTGAGTTCGGTCCCCAAAACGTAGAGGCACAGGACACCGCTTTGTCCTCAGAGTCCCGGTCTACCTTTAGGAGGCATTAGCCTGAGAGGAAGACCCAGTCTTTTCCCTGGAAACCCCAAAGTGAAGGGGGTAGACATGACTGTCCTAAGGCCGCCCCACCTCCCCGCCAGTCTGAGGGAGGAAGAGACACAGCCCTGCCCTCAGGAATCCCCTGACTGACGGGAAGACACAGTTTTTGCCCTCTGGGGTCTCCTGTAATCTAGGAGATTAACCTGGAAACAGTGTGTGGGATTGGACCAGAGTGAGACTGGAAGTAGGGAAGTCAGTTGGGGACCATCGTGACAGCCCCGAAGAAGAGTAGTGTGAGTCCCACGAGGATGGCCCTCCGTGGACATAGCAAAGAGGAGCGGTGTGTGAAAGACATTACAGAGTTTAACCTTGGGCTTTGGTAACTGATGGGATTAAGAGGGAAGGAAGGAGAGAAAAATTTTGTGCTTGGGTGATGGCGTCCCATTAAGAAGGGAAGTGGGAGGAACTGAGTTTGAGGGAAGATACTGGGTTTGCTTTGAGGACCAGTTGCTTTTTTCCCCCCATGACAGCTTTGTTGAGATATAATTCACATATTACATACTCCACTCCTTTAAAGTATACCTTTTAATCGTTTTTAGTATATCTTAGTATATATTCCATTAATATGAAATGTCAAGAATGGGCAAATCTATAGAGACAGAAAGTAGAATAGTGGTTGCCTAGGGCTGGCTGGGAAAGAGGGGTGGCAGCTGGAGGGTGAATCAGGGGTGACCGCTAAAGGGCACAGGGTCTTTTTAGGCTGATGAAAATGTTCTAAAATTGAGATGGTTGCATGACTCTGTGAATATACTAAAAGCTTAAGTTTATACAAGGGTGAAGTGTATCTCAATAAAGCTGTTTTTATGAAAAAGGTTGTATGATATATAATTCCATTTACATAATTTTCTTGAAGTAAGAAAATTATAGAGGTGGAAAACAGGGTAGCGGTTGCTGGGGGTTGGGGCTGGGGGAGGAGAGGAGGATGGGTGTGACTTTAAAGAGGGAGAGTACAGGCAGGAGTGGGGAAACCATTTCAGGAGGGTGGTTCCAGGCAGGAGAGCCATGCGTGCATGGGGCATTCGACTAGAGGTTCAAGTGGCTCAAGTGTAGGAGGCGGCAGGATGGGTGATGAAGTCAGGAGACACAGGCAGGGACCAGATGACCCATACTAAAGAATTTTTAATTTTTTCTGTGGTTGGGAAGGAGCCACTGGGGAGCTGTATGCAGGGATTTTACATGTTTCCTTTGTGTTTTAAGAAGATCCTTCTGACAATGTTTGGGGGCTGATGAAGGGAGCCACGAGGGACTATCACCTTGGCCACATAAACCCTGAGGATGCCCAGAAAGAGCAGGGGCTGGGACAGGGTGGCAACAGAAGTGAGAGGCTGGGTGGTGGGGATCGGAAAAATCTGGGCCTGGTCCTTGGAGGAGGCTCCTCCTGAGGAAGGAGCAGGGCTTGAGTCCCAAACTCTAATGCAGGCTTGGGAGGCTGCCTCCAGGAAGCATGGGTTCCCTTGCTGGGCAGCTTCAGAAGGAGGCTGGAGGCCAGTACCAGACATTTCCGAAGTGGAACTTCCTTGGATTTGTCCTTAAAAAACTTGGAGGTCCTAGGATTTCTAGATATTAGCCCCTTAATATACTTTATTTACTGAAAAGAGTAGTAGGCTTTCATTATGCCCCTGATGTGCATTCCTCTTGCCAGAAGGAAGAAGGAAGGAAGGAAAACCAGCATTTATGGGTGCCTTCTGTGGGCCAATAACAACAAAAACACACAATAGTCACAGCTCACGTTTCCAAATGCTTCCTTTGAGGTTGGCACTGGGCTAGATGTTTTATGTTATCTGTTATCTCTGAATCCCTTCAATAACCCTGCCCTGCTCCGGGCTCGGTGGCTCATGCCTGTAATCCTAGCACCCTGGGAGGCTGAGGTGGGAGGATCACTTGAGGTCAGGAATTCGAGACCAGCCTGAGCAAGAGCAAGACCCCGTCTCTACTAAAAATAGAAACACTTAGCGGGGCCTGGTGGTGCATACCGGTTGTCCCAGCTACATGGAAGGCTGAGGCAGGAGGATCACTTGAGCCCAGGAGTTTGAGGTTGCTGTGAGCTAGGCTGACGCCACGGCACTCTAGCCCGGATGACAGAGTGAGACTCTGTCTCCAAAACAAAACAAAACACCCCTGCCCAGCCAGTGCTATTACTATCCCCTCCGCATCACGTGGACTGTATCTTGATTGAATCTTGCCTTTGGGTTGCCCCTCTCTGGCTCTGAAGTGTTGGGAGTGGTGCCTGGTTTTTGGTAGGAAGGAAGGAGATGCCTGGGCTTCGTGTCAACTGACTGGCTGATGGACAGCCTCCTGGGTAGTATTGTTCCCAGGCTCTAAGTCTAGGGAAGTCCCTGGCTTCTGACTCATCTCTGCATCCCATATCCACCTCCACAGCCCTTTCGCAAGCACCACCAGGCCAGAGGTCTCCAGGGCCAGAGCAGAGAGCTGTCTACCCAGAGGAGCAGGCAGATATGACCTCCGTCAGGGCAGCAGGAGGTGGTGAGGGGTACTGCTTCGTGGACAGTGCTTCTTGTTAGGAATGGTAGCCAGGAAAGAGGAAACTTCAGGCCACCCCCTGAGCCTAAAGCCCTGGGGCCCCTCTGTCCCCAAGGGCTGAATTCCTTCTTTCCTCTCAGGGAGCTCCTGACAGCTAGAATCTAGAACTATGAGCTCACCTTTGGCCTCCCTTAGTAAGACCCGGAAAGTGCCCCTGCAGTCGGAGCCTGTGAATCCTGGGTAAGGAGCCAGCCTCATGGGGTGTTCGTGTCCCTGCCCTGTCTCCTTGATCCTTCTGTGGCCGAGGAGAATGACTCCTAGTGTCTTGGGGAATACAAAGAAAAGTTACACAGCCTGCCCTGACCACCTTCTTTCTCGTTATACCTTCTTCTGGGATGCCCTCCTTTGCGTCTGAGCATAAACTGGGTTGTGCCTTTTAGTAAGATATGGCCCCTGGAGGAGCGGCTCCATGTCCATCTGTTCATTCATTGTTTGTTTATTAATTCTGCAAACACTGGCTGGGCATGGTAGCTCACGCCTGTAATCTCAGCACTCTGGGAGGCTGAATGGGGAGGACTGCTTGAGGCCAGGAGTATGAGACCAGCCTGAGCAAGAGCAAAACCCTGTCTCTACAAAAAATACAAAAATTAGCTGGGTGTGATAGCATGCACCTGTAGTCCCAGCTACTTAGAAGGCCGAGGCAGGAGGATGGCTTGAGTCTGGGAGTTTGAGGTTGCAGTGAGTTACGATAATGCCACTGCATCCTAGCTGGGGTGACAGAGCAAGACTCTGTCTCAAAAAAAAAAAAAAAAAAAAAATGATATTCTGCAAACACTGATGGTCTATCCTGCTCCAGGCCCTGTGCTGGGCTCTCTGTGAAGGGAAACTTTTACATCTGTTTAGCACTTTCATCTTTTCAAAGTATTTTTACCTCTCTTTCTTGCTCTTCCAAACACCACTTTGAACCATTCTAAGGCCAAGGAGATCCAGAGAGGTTAAGCAACAGGCCTGGGGTCCCACAGCCTTTGCAGAGCAGCACTGGGGCTGGGCTCAGGGGCTTCGCAAGTCTTATAGTCTCTCACCTAAGAGTCCGCCCTTTAGCTCTCTCCCCATCCTTCTCCACTGGAAGGAGCCAGACCCCCTGAAGCCTGTCCCTTGGTTTACCCCAGGGTAGGGAAGGGATTCGGGGTGGAGGTCCTTGGGAGGCAGAGGCCCAGCCTCCATCTGTTAGCCTTGGCTGGGGCCTGGCACCCAGAACCTTTTCCCTGGTGATGTTCTGGGGGGTTCTAACTCATATTTCTTCATTCTCCTTCTTGCCTGGGTTCCCAGGAGGCGAGGGATACGAATCTACGGAGATGGTAAGTGTGGGCTCCGCCCTTGTGTCCTCTTCACCTCCCATCTGCCTGGACCTCCTTACGGTTGGGCAGAGGGAGAGAAAGAACATGATGAAGGCCCTTGTCAGCTAGAGCAGTGGCCTGCCACGGTGATATCTGCAGCTCCCCACCCCGTCTTGCTAAGGACTGGGCTTCCCTCCTGGCAGCTCTCAGATTAGGAGCCCCCACACCCTTAGTAGAGATGTCATCACTAACATTTGAACCCTTTGGCCCACTCTGGGACTGGCTGGTGGGTACCTGGAAACTATGCGAGGGCCAAGAAATTACCCAGCCCAGGGGTCCGAACTCCAGGTCCCCTTCCCCCAACAGCCTCCTCCAGCCCGTTGCAGCCTTTTCTCCCCAAGGCCTGTCCTCACATCACTGCCCCAACTCCTGCAGGCTCAGGTCTTTGGATCCCAACCCCACTTCTGCCCCGCTGTGGCGCTGGCACTGGCTACTCAGGTCCCTCCTGGGTTGGGCTGGAAGAACTCTAAAAAGAGGCCCATTCTGGTTGGATCTTTGTTCCCCAGCCTCCTGAGTCCCCTCATACTCTTAGTGGGGACAGTGCGTAGGCTGCTTCACCCTGGCCAGGGCCCAGGACTTGAGTTTCCTCTGGGCCTTGGTCCCAGAGCAGTGACCCAGGCATCCCTGTCTGCAGAAGATGAGGTGGATATGCTGAATGATGCCCATGGCTCAGAAGAAAGGATCTCTGCCCCTTCCTGCTATGGTGGCATAGGCGCCCCTGTGAGTC
>RJWJ010030764.1:0-19677 GCA_004363605.1 Indri indri | reverse complement strand
GGCGACAGGACCGCAGCTGAATTAGCAGCCAGCCCAAGGCACACACAGAATGGACCTGTTCAGGAAATGTAGTGAGCATAATGAAGATGATGAACAGGGATGCAAAAATTAGAGGGTATTTTTCCTCTTTCCTTCCTTCTCTTAAAGAGAGTTAATAATTGTTGCCTTTTTTTGAGGTAAAACATATAGAATCAGCATTTTCCTTATCAAAATTTTATTTGTGACATTTGAAAAAAATCTCAGTGGTTTGATATCTTTTGGAGAAGTTGGTTGACTTATTTCCAGTGAAGTTTCCAGAGTCTTCTTTTAAAAAAACCCCACAAATTACTCATGATGCATCTTATCATCAATCATAATAGCTACTATGTGTTGAGTGGCCTCTGTGTCAAGTCCTGGGCTCAGTGCTTGACATACCCATCCCCTTCCATCCTCATGAAGGCCCACGACATAGGTATTTATACTGTAATGATTGCTCTGGCTGTCCCAACACACAACCTGTGAAATCTCAGTGGCTTACCACGGTAAAATTTTATTTCTCACTCCTGCTCAGTTTGATGGGGTGGGTGGCCCTCATCTGTGTTGTAGCGACACCATCTGGAACATGTGGTGCCAAGGTCACTATGACAGAGGAAGGGAGAACACGAGTCTTTCACTGGGTGTGTTTAAGAGTCAGGCTTGGGAGTTGCTGACATCACTTCCACCTACATCCCATTGACAAGAGCTCAGTCTGTGACCCAACCCAACTGCAAAGGGGGTGGGGAAAGGTAGAAGACCATGTGGACATTTGGTGGTTACTAGCACTGTCTGCTGCATGCTGCTTTCATTTAATAAGCAAAAAACAAGAGGTTCATAAAGTTAAGTAAGTTACTGTGAGTTACACAGAGGGTAAGAGGAAGAGCTAGCAATTGGAGTCGGGTCTCCTGACCTCAAAGTGTGTGCTCTATAGCAGGGGTCAGCAGACGAGAGCTTACGGGGCCAAATATGGCCCACTGTCCCTTTTTGTAAATAAAGTTTTATTGGAACACAGCCATGCACACTCATTGTGTATTCATGGCTGCTTTTGTGTTACAACAGTAGTGTGGAGAACTTGTGACAGAGAGTGTGTGGACCATAAGGTCTACGATATTTACCATCTGGCCCTTTGCAGAAAAAAGTTTACTAAATCCTGCTTTATGCATATCAAATATATGCATAAAAATTCATATTTATATAAAAATATAATATACGTATAGTTCATTTTGCATCTCTCTGATCCCATTGGCAGGAAACTGAGAAATTGGATATTCTGACTTCAGGCTTCATCTGGGGTTGCTCCCAAGTGAACTAGACTCCTGTCTCTGCCTTTTCTTTGCCTTGAGGTCCTTTCAGTCAGTTATTCTAGGGAAAAATAGTCTAGGTCTGGGTTTGCAAATTGTTGGCTAGAGGGGCTGTTCTAGCTGGCATATTTGCTTTGTTTGAAGGGCAGAGTATACATGTGTATATGTGCTTGTGTGCGCATTTAATTGAATTGAAGTGCCTTTGGGCTGGGCATGCCGCAGTAACCACCATTCCCTATTGCCTCGCACCTCAATGCTTCATTCATTTATATTTCTTGACTCATCCTTAAAGGCTGGACTCTGCAGGGCAGTTCCTGATGATGGTCACTCATGTGGCTACACTCGGTGGGTGGGATGGTTAGGGCTGGCTCAGTGGGGACAGCTGGGCCTGGCTTTCTCTGTGTGGAGTCCCAGAGCTTTGAGTGCAAAAGCAGAAGCTGCTCGGTGTTCTGAAGGCCTGGAATTGTCACAGTGTCATTTCCACTGTGAGGTGTGGCTCGCTGGGGGCCCCCAAAGTAACAGCTGCCACAAGAACCGGTGCTCCTCAAACTCCCATGTGCAACATATCCCCTGGGGGTCATGTTAAACAGAAGGTTCTGATTAAGTAGGTCTGAGCTGGGGCCAGAGAACCTGCAATTCCAGCAAGCTCCTTCCTGAGTGTGACGTTGCTGCTGGTTTGTGGACCACACTGAGAATCAAGAGGCTGGAGGATTTCATTATTCGTGATCCACAGAACACCACTTGAGAAACAGCGCCGTGTTGTAACTACCGGTTTATATGCTTATTTCTTCATCCAGAGACTCTTAAACCTCTTTAAATTATAGACCCCGTAACACAGAGAGTTTTGCAGTAATTTTGGAGAGTTTACAGACTTCCCACTACCTGCCAGGAAGCCTTCTATGGGCCCTGAAGGTAAAGAATCCCTACCCTTGACCAGGAACTCCTCAGTCTGTGTTATTATTTGGCCATGACAAACAGTAGGAACTTAATATACATTTGCTAAAAATAAATGGGTAGACGAATGATTCCTACACAGCTGATACACATGGTTATATTACATGTATAATTTCTCTCGATTTGACTTCGAAAGAAGGACCTTATTCCTAATTGCCCACTGGAGTTGATTTGACCTTAACCCCTCTCACGTCCCTGGCAAACTGGGAGTGAAGGTTGGATGATCAGCTGTCCAGTTTGCCTGGGACTAAGTGCTTTCCTGGACACAGGGCACACGGTGTTAAATCTGGGGCAGTCCCAGGTAAACTGGGATGAAGGTGAAGATAGATGTACCCCCAGCTCCCCTAAGATCCAGGCACCAGGGACACTGACTCTTGCCCTCGTGGCCACTTTTTCCGCCACATCAGCACTGTTCCTACATTTCAAAAGCCCATCTGTGCCCGCAGAGGAGTGACTTCCTGTGTGCATGGGCGGCCCTGGGAGGCTGGGTCTCCGAGAGAGCCCGTTTTGGATTATAAGCCTTTGAAGACATCTGCAGGGAGGGGATAATTCATTCCAGAAAAACGGCTCTCTTTGCCATGCAAACCAGAGACCAGGAATGGAAATGAGATTTCTAATTACATGGGGCATTTTCAGAGCCACCTGCTGGCTCTGGCATCTCGCTGAGTTGCTTCAATGTAGAGGTGCTGGGAGTGGGCCTGGCCTCTGAGGTCGGGCTGCTGGGGGGCCTCCTGGGTCAGGGCATGAGCTGCTGCCTTCAAAGTCCTCTTGTGGCTGCATCCAGCTGGGCCTGCAGGGAACTGATGCCAGGAAAGGGCTGCTGTGAGCTTAGCAGTGACGCCCTCCCACTGCTCAGAAAGTCCTGGACTCAGAACCTGTCTTACATTTTGTCTCTCGATGTTCACAAGCTCCTGATCTGTGTGGGTCTCCTTAGCACTGGGCCAGGGTGGGGGTGGGGTGATCGTGCTGACAATCGAGGGGCTTACTGGAAGCACCTGCTCCCACCCCCTTCCTGGCAGACTCACTCATGCTGTACATTCAGACAGACCCAAGTTCAAGTTTCTGCTCCCGTGGGTCTTGGGTTGGGTTCCCCAGAAGGAGATGCTTGTTTGGGATCAACACTTGTGAAAGGTGGAAGGGACAGCAGGATGGGGAAGAAGGAAAAGTCAAATTGTGGTGCAGGTTCAGCAAAGGCTGGGACACCCCAGAAGAGAGCTCTGGAATAACTATTGGTCATCAGAGTTGTCCTGGGGTAAGCTCCGATAGACCTTCGTAATCTTGCCTTGCTCAGTCACTGGCTTTGCTAAAAAGCACATGCCTTCAGGGGAGGTGGCCCTGTGCACCTGAGACCGACACCAAAGGAGACGATCGCTGGAGTCTGGCTCTTGGCTGAAGCCCCTGCAAGTGGGCAGTGAGCAATAACTGGGAGGGGTTCTGGGCAGCACACCTTGGTGGCCACCATACTGTTCTTCAAAGCTGTTTGACCTTAGGAATGTAATTTACTTTTTTGAGACTCAGTTTTCAAGTACATAAAAAGGGTCGATAGACATAAATATCCAACAGTGTTTTTTAAAAAAATTTTTTCTAATAAATTTCAAACATAAAAAACTTATACAAAAGGCACAAGCTTAGCATCATCACCTTCCAGGTAGCAAACACCCAGCTTCAACAATTACCAGCTCATGGTCACTCTTGTTCCAACTCTACCCTACCACGACTGCTGGCTTGTTAGGAATTGCCTGAACCTCAGATTCAGAAATGCTGTGTTTCACCCATCAGCATTTCAGATGCATCTCTAGACTATGAGGGCTTAAAAAAACCCAAACATAACCACAATATGCTTAAATGTTTTGGGCAGATTAAATGATCTAGTTCAAATGGAGCATTCGCCACAGCATTTGGTGCGTGGCAGGGATTTAGAAATGTTAGCCATGTTGGAACACATCTTCTTTGGAAATGACACATGGGATAAGGGAAAAGGGGCTTCATTTTATTTAGAGCGAGGTGGCAAATATGTGGTGTGGATACTGCCTTCTCACATCCCCTGCCCATGGCAGACGTCGCTGTTCCGTCACGGGGCTCGTCTGCTGCGCGGTGTTCCAGGCAGCCGCCGCCCACCCGTTGGGTTTGCCTGTGAGGTTAAACCAATGTGTCCACATTGTCCCTATGGTCTGATGTGCCATTTCCATCTGGACTGGTGGCTAAACACAGAACCAGCCTTGCTGCCTCCAGAGCCTCTGACAGCTGCCACCCAGGTGCACCATTCAGGGTCTGGGCTGGTCACAGTGATTCTGTCGTAGCTGCTTAAAAACTCCTTTCTGCCGTGTCCAAGGTGGGTAGGGGGACTGCATAGCCATCACTCGGGGAACACTGGGGAGAAGAAACAGACCCCAGAGCTCGTGTAAGCCTGGCATTTCAATGTCTGCCTCTGTGGCATTGTCCTCTCTCCTTCTTTGCTTTCTTCTACTTCTTCCGTGTCCTTTCCGGCTTTTCCGTGGGCTTCCTTCCTAGACAGTTACAGACTTGTTCTTCACCTCCTTCGGCCTTGCCCACTGTGCTGCCCTCTCTCTAGACAGCACAGGTGCGTCTCCAGTAGAGGAAAGTGTTGGGCTAAAAGGAGCCAAAGGAGTTGGTGTGTATGCATGTGTGTGAAATAACCCTGAACGTGACTCCACAGTTTACACAGCGCTGTTAGTTGTCACCATGGATATTTTACACTGAGACCCAAGGAGCTCTTGATTTTTCCTCACTGTTAAACCCTGTAGATGAGCAGGTCAAAGGTGCAGACTGGGAGTCCTGACTCTGGGTGGCATCAATGCTTCACAGCCCAGGGTGTACTTTAAGCTGCGGAACCCTTTCTTTAAATGAAACTTTATATTAAGGCCCATTGTCCAAAATTTTGGTTGAATTGAGGTGGGGGAGCATGGTGTTCTGTTTGCCATTAGTGTGTAGTGGGGGAAAAGAGAAGGCTGGTTTGTGGACTTTGGGGAACCTAATTTAAACATTATGATGTTATACATGCAGACACAGAGTACAATTTTACTAACCCTGAGCATAATCCTACTCTTGAGAGTTTTGACAGAACGTCTGGGAATCACTGCTTAGGAGATACTATAATTTCAAGTCTATATTTTCTACCTTATAAAAATGTGGGGCTTACTACTTGCTGGGAGTGGCAGTTGGGGTGAATTGTGCTAGGGCCTGGGATCAGGCCTGAGCCAATCCAGTACCTGCCAGGACTGCCCCTCTGCCCTGCCCTCAACATGTCTGGCTTGAGTCAAGAGCAGGATGACAGCAAGGGGAGTCCAGGCCCTGGCTGGCCCTGAGCTGAGGCCTTCACCCAAATGAGGCTGATAATGATTGCGGTGACAGCAGCAACAGTAAATCCTGAATATTGGCTCTCTCTGTGTTAAGCACTATGCTGAACACACTGACCATTTGATCCCCACAACAACCCTAGGTATGTATTTTTATTTCACTTTTACAAACTCAGAGATGCTCAAGGCTGACAGCTGACAAGTGATTAAGTAGGGATTCAGATCGAGGCCTCTCCAACTCCAGTTCTCGCGTCCTCACTCACTTGTCCACCCTGATTCTTTAGCCACACGCTTGCACGTAATCCTACAGCAGCCTTTGGGATGGAGATCTTTCCCTCCATGCGCTCAAGGTCCTGCCCACCCAGGAAGGGGATGCGCCTGAACACAGGGACATCTGATTCCAAATTATGAGCCTTGCTGAGTCTTGAGGGGGACACGGTGCAATGAGCAGGATCTCATTGCAGCTGCTTCTGAGAAAATCACCTTTATGTGAAGGCTCTGGTTCACTCACCAAAGGCAAGTGAGAACAGCCTCTTTCTAGAAGCTGAAGTAACTTCTGTTCTGCCATTTTTATTTATGTGGAAACAGTTTTATTTATTTATTTTGGTGAAAACCTGCAGGATCAACAGAAAGTTTTGTTTGTTTCTCTGTTTTTATAGACTAACGATATGGCCGGTCCTCTGGCAAGATTGGGCAAGGGAAGAAAAGAAAGAAGGTAGAAATGAAAGTATTGAACCTGAAAGAGGTATAGAGCTACAGCTATTAAATGAAAAGGATTGTAAATAAGAAAATAGTTAGAGCCATATTTTGGCAATCAATTTGAAAACAGATAAAATGCACGATTTTGTCAGAAATTTTAAATGACTAAAATTATCTCTTGAAGAAATAGAAAGTATGAATAAACTCACATTCATTAAATAAATTGTATCAGTAATAAAAAATATGTTTCCACAAAAGCATTATGCACTGCTGGTTTTTTGGGCACCTTTTACCAAACCTCCAATAAACAGATATTTCCGAGAATACAGACAGGTGACCAGTTCTCCAACTTATTCAAGGACGTTAATTAACCTTGGTAACAAAATGAGCAAGGACAGTAAAATATAAGAATCAGAGGTCAATGTTAGTTTTGAATACAGAAGAGAAAAACTTAGATAAAATATTAATAAACCAATGCAGCAAAATGAAAGCAACAGCAGCAACAGCAATAACCAGAACAATAGAACTATGAAGTACAGTTGATCCTAGGAATTCAAGGATGGTTTAACATTGGAAAAATCTATTAATGTGAGTTCATACTATTTTCAGACTAAAGACCATATGCTCATGAAAATAGATGCAGAAAAAGCATCAGAGATATCTGGTTTCTAGATGGTGCAATGAAGATATTCCTATACTCTTCTTGCCCTTTCAGAAGCAGCCCCAAACAACACATAGAACAATAAGCAGAAATAAAAACTCTATCTTTAGTAACTAGGAGATATGTTTAATCTTGAACCATACAAGGTTGACAAAATGTATACTGAGGCACAGTGAGTAACTTTGCAAGGTGGAGAAGGGCCACCTGTCTGCCTGAGGAAGGAAGATACATCTGAAAAGCCAGCAGGATTCCTATATGTATTTACAGAAACGTACATACACAGTATGCTTTTTTTTCCTAATGAGAATACATACATCTATAGTAGAGGCAAAAAAACATGGATGAGAATGTAACACTCCAACCTCAGGATACTGGTAACTTTGGAGGCATAAAAAGAGGAAAGAGATATGGTAGTGGAATAGGGAATTTCTAATTTTTATTCTATCTGGAATATTTTATTTATTTTTCTTCCCAAGCTTTATTGAGGTGTGATTGCCAGATAAAAATTATATATATTTAAGGTGTACAACATGATGTTTTGTTATATGTATACATTGTAAAGTGATTATTATACTTAAGCTAATTAAAATATCTATCATCTTTCATACTTAGCTTTTTTTTTGTAGTAAGAACATTGAAGATCTTTTCTCTTAGCAAATTTCAAGTATATAATGCAGTATGATTAACTATTACACCATGCTGCACATTCCGTCTCTAGAACTTATCCACCTTATAATGGAAATTCTGTACCCTTTGACCAAGATCTCATTTCCCGCCTCCCCAGCCCCTGGTAACCATTATTCTACTCTCTGTTTCTATGAGGTCGACTTTTTAAGATTCCACATATAAGTGAGAGCATGCAGTATTTGTCTTTCTGTGTCTGGGTTACTTCACTTAGCATAGTGTCCTTCAAGTTCATCCATGTGATCCAGCAAACCCATTTCTAGGTGTAAATACAAAGGAAATAAAATCACTACCTCAAAGAGACAGCTGCCTGCCTGTGTTCATCGCAGCATTATTCACAATAGCTGAGATATGGAAACCAACCTGAGCGTCCATTGATGGACAAAAAATTTTTGAAGCCAATAAGACAAAACAGTATTTGTTAAATCTGGGTGTGGATATGTAGTTTTGTTATATTATTCCTTGCACTTATATAAATACTTGAAACATTTTATAATTAAAAAGGGAAATTAATTAACTTTAAAGTAACACATGTCCACAGTAAAAATTCAACAATACGAAAATAACAAAGTTGAAAATAAAAATTTCCTGAATTTCTGCTACCGATAGATAACCCATATAGCCATATACATTATGCATGCAATTTAAAAAATATACTATATTTTGTGACATGCACAACTTAATAATAAGTTGGAATATAGTAATAATTACATACAACTTAGTGGTTAAGTGTTTAGGTTCTGGAATCAAACTGCCTGGGTTCAAAATCTATTTCCATTACTTCCTAGATTTGATTCCTCTTTGATCTTCAGTTTTTCCATCTATTAATACAAAATAGTGGTAACAATAGTATTTATTATTATTAATATATAAATTCAATAAAGTACATAGCATGTCTAACACCTACTAAGAAAGCAATAGAAGATAGTTATCATTATTATTTCCATGCTGACTCATGCCACCCTAGGTATAAGGCATGGTGCAGATATTTGGGAAAAAAGTGGAGCTTTTACTAGTGTCTGAGCAGGAGAGTGTCACAGGTCAGATTGAAAGGTTCCCTAGTACAAAAAAATCACAGTCCTGGTTGGACTTGAGCCCTATATTCATTCATCTTCCCCAAATATTAGTATTTTTCGTGTTTGTGTTATCATTTTTTCACTCTTTATACATTTTATTATTTTTTTAAACTATTTTTCTGAATAAGATGTGGACATGTTGTCACTTGGCCCTAAACACATTAGTGTGCATTTTCTGCAAACAAGGACATTCTTTTACATAACCAAAGAAACATTGTCAAAGTCTGCAAATCAGGTAGCACTAATTATGATTAAATAATCTACCTGTTTTATTCAAATGTAGTCAATTGTCACTTTAAGTTCCTTTCTAGCAAAAGAAAAATGGTTTCTGATCTGGGATCTGGAGAAGGATAACTTGCTGCATTTTGCTGTTATGCTCTGTGCTCTCCTTTAATCAGGGACAGCACCTCAGTCTTCCTTTGTCTTTAACTGACATTGACAATTTATGAAGAGGCCATTTATTTTGTAGACTGTCCTCCACTTATGTTTATTTGATGGTTCCTCATGATTCTTATTTGTGTCTTTAATTTTTATGTCTCTTTAATTTTTAAATGAGTTAATATTTGTAAATTGCTTAAAGCAGTGCCTGGCACATGGAGCTATATAAATATTTGTTGAATATGTTTTGAGCCTTCCCTTCACATTGATATGCAGTTGACCAATTTAAGGCCAATGAGTGAGTGCCTGAAATGGAAGATTTGCCATTTTGGGAATGCCTAAATACTTCCATCTTGTTTTAATTGCTTTACCTTTCTGAAACCTGTGTTTCTTTCATTTAATATCAGCATTTACATTGTTCCTTTTCCAGCACACAATAGTATAGCATAATAAAAGCCATCGCACAGATCCTGGCATGCGGATGATGAGGCCATTGCTGCCTGAGTGGAGTTGTTGGCTGCCAGGCAGGGCCACGTGGTCCATGGGTGCCCAGAAGCCAAACCTTATCCATATGGATTGAAACGTGAACCTCCAAATGTCTTAGGAATAAGAGTTGAAGGCTTTCTGCAAATGGCAACAGGGTTGGGATGGGATTCAATGAGAGATTTAATTTAATGCTCATCACAGAATAGCCTTTCACTCGATAGTTTTTGTTTGTTGAATTGCTTATTTACTTCTTCCTAGCACAAACCGTGTGGGTCAGCATGCTGGACTCCTTGTGTCCTCCTGGGAATGTGATGCATCATGTCCCTGCTTCTGGGCTTTGGCTCCTGTGGCTCCACCTGTATGGCCCCTCCCCCCACTCACTGCCACCTGCCTTCCCTCCAAGGGTTCTCATAGCCGGCACAGCCCACCTCTCCTGGGTCCTCCTTCCACCACATCTGTCTCTTTCTTCTCAGTTCCCTGCAACATTTTCACTCTGTATCACCCAGTTGGGAACTAAACAAGAGATAATTTGATTTTGAATTAGCTGTTTCTTATCTTAAGCACCATGCCCCAAATGTGCTGGGAACTCTTGGAAGTACGTATAATTAGAGGTAGACTTAAATTTTTTTTAAAACATTGAACTTCCTTGGCAATCTTAATTTAACAATATTATATTTAAAAATGGAGCATCAATAAGGTTGGCCTTTTCTCATCATCTTAAACACGAACCCCATAAGAGCTAGTATTTATCTAAAAATTACTTCTAATTATTTGCCAATCCCTGTGTAATACATGTAAAATATTACATGTATTATTTCATTTAATCCTTACAAGAACTCTATGAAGTGGCTATTAGCAGCTATTAATATTCCCATTTTATTGAGTAGGAAGCTGATGCTCAGAGAGGTTAAATAACTTGTCCAGGGCCACTCAGTGGTCCAATGGTAGAGTCGGAATTTGATTCCAATTTACCTAACTTCAGAGCCTTCAAAAGTACTTATATTTCTCCTTTGGGGACGATGGAGACAGAATAACACAGCAGAGGAAAATGGCAGGTTTATTTATTACAGAATGAACTAACATTTGTTGATTACCTTCCGACCTCGGGAGGCAGGCAGATACCATTACTTCCTTTTCCTGAATGAGGAAATTGAGAAACAGAGAGGTTAAATGACTTACTCAAGGGTACACAGCTCAGAGATGATACATGTTTCTGGTGCATCAAACTGCATCCAGTATCAGAAAGCTCCGACCGTTTTACTTATCTCACAGCAGAGCAGTGTCTCTGCTCTCATGTAGCCTCTAACCCCACAGTGCACTTGTTCTTACCCTGAATCCCCACTGTCTCATGGTGTTTTTTAGCTCCAGTGTTTCCTGGAAGACCCTCCTGGGAGAGCCCTCTGGGCAAGGAAGGCAATGAAGCAAGGGCGATGGGGTTCCTGCTCTGCCCTCTCCTCTGTCTGGCCTTGCCTGGTGGAAGTCCACGGTTAAGATGGCCCATCGGGACTTGCTCTGGTCTTCCCAGAGAGTAATGGTCTGCTCAGGGGTGATAGAAAGCTCTGTGGCTGGCCCAGCCGAGGTATCGGAGAAAGATCCATCACCCCTGAGTGATCGGTGACCCACAGGTACCACGCGTGGAACCTAATGACCAGTCACTCAATTACCAGCTCTGTGACATGTTTATAAGGGTGAACTTTAGAGTGCTATTAGGGAGCGGACGGATGAACTATAGCTGTGCCTGCAGGGCAGAGCTCACCCAGCCCAACTGCCTCTGCGGACCCATTACCCAGTAATTAGGGGGATTTTTAAGTAGGAAGCAAGGAGTTAAATTATTGCTTAGATTATTGCTTCACTTGTCACAGTGGAAAGTGCTGCTTTGGGGAAAGAAGGAAGGATGGGGGAATGGAAGCCAGGAAGAGAGGGTAATGGGAGAGAGGGAGCGAGAGAGAAATGGAAGAAGTGTGAGAGAGAAGGCTCTGGGAAATCGAGGTTCGAGATGAGAGCTCCGTTCATTTTCTCCACTGGCAACTGTAACAGGAAGGTGCCAAGGATGACCAATGAGAGATGCAGACAGGCCCAGAGTCTGAGCCACCAGCTGTGGTTTGTCAAAGTCACTGTGCCCACAGCATCTGCTTGGGCTATGGCAGCTCATTGGGAAGATGAAGGTAATAATACAATAATTGTTACCAATGATCAATTGTGTATGAAGAGCCAGGTGCTTTGCTAAGCATTGTGGGTGCATCAGCTCATCTGGTCCTCTCCCCGATGAAGGAGGTGGCTGCCACTGTGATCCCCACTCCCCGAATGAGAACACAGGAGCACCTCTATATAACTTAGTGACAGAGCTGCGGTGACCTGCCCAATGCCAAGGCCCAGCCTTTTGAGCCCCTCACCACACAGCTCCGTGAGGTCTTCACAGTCCTGTCTCTCCATCAAACCTCCCTCCTCTGCGCTCTGGATTTATTCTCAGCTTGCCCCAGACTTCCCTCTGGGAGCTGAGCTCAGTTCTCCTCTTGCTTGCTCTCTGGAGCATAATTGACAGCTGTTATTAACTTTTACTGTGTATGTGCTTGACTTTAATTTTTTTAAGGAAAAAATATTAAACAGAGATCAGGTATATAGGATTGCATAAAAGACCTTTATGCACCCATTCCCTGGCTTAAAAAATTGTTAACTACAGACCAATCTTGTTTTTCTATATCTCCCCACCCTCTTCCTTCCCACCTCCTGTGTTATTTTTTTATTTATTCTTTAAATTTCAAAATATTAAGGGGGTACAAATGTTTTAGGCTACATGGATTGCTTCTGTAATGCTTGAGTCCTGGCTATAGGCGTGCCTATCATCCAAATAGTGTGCATTGTACCCATTAGGTAGGTTTCGGCCCCTCCTGTTGCCTCCCCCTCCCCCCCGCCCCCCCCCGGTTGATTTCCACTGAGTTTACTTCCCTCTGTGCACATGTGTGCTCATTGGTTAGTTCCAGTTTAATAGTGAGCACATGTGGTGTTTGTTTTTCCATTCTTGAGCTACTTCACTTAAGAGAATGGTCTACAGTTCCATCCAGATTGTTGCAAAAGGTATTAATTCATCTTGTTTAATGGATGAGTAGCACTCCATGGTATACATGTATCACATTTTATTAATCTACTCAGGAACTGATGGGCACTTGGGTTGATTCCACATCTTGGCAGTTGTGAATTGTGCCGCAATAAACATTTGAGTATAGGCGTCTTTTTGATTAAAAACCTTTTTTTCCTTTTGGTAGATACCCAATGGTGGGATTGCTGGATTGAATTGTAGGTTTACTTTTAGTTCTTTGAGAAATTACCATACTGTTTTCCATAGGGGTTGTACTAATTTGCAGTCCCAACAACAGTGTATAAGCATTCCTTTCTCTCTGCATACATGCCAGCATCTATTATTTTTGGACTTTTTAACAAAAGCCATACTAACTGGGGTAAT
The DNA here is from genome assembly GCA_004363605.1 of Indri indri. Classification (NCBI taxonomy): domain Eukaryota; kingdom Metazoa; phylum Chordata; class Mammalia; order Primates; family Indriidae; genus Indri; species Indri indri. The sequence continues at coordinate 6,646 of RJWJ010030764.1, read as the reverse complement.
CTCATTGTGGTTTTAATTGGCGTTTCCCTGATGATTGGTAATGTTGAGCATTTTTTCATATGTTTATTGGCCATTTGTCTTTCTTCTTTTGAGAAGCTTCTGTTTATGTCTCTTGCCCACTTTTTAATAGGGTTGCTTGTTTTTGTTGATTTGCTTGAGTTATGTATGAATTTTGTATATTAGCCCTTTATCAGATGTAGAGCTTGTGAATATTTTCCCTCATTCTGTAGGTTGTCTATTTGCTCTGTTGATTGTTTACTTAGCTGTGCAGAAGCTCTTTAGTTTAACCAAATCCCATTGATTAATTTTTGTTGTTGCCATGATTGCCATTGGGGTCTTTGCCAAAAGTTCTTTGCCTAGGCCAATATCTAGAAGAGTTTTTCCTACATTTTCCAGTAGAATCCTTATGGTTTCATGCCTTAGATTTAAGTCATTTATCCATCTTGTATTAATTTTTATGAATGGTGAGAGGTTGGTGTCCCGTTTCATTATTCTGCATGTGGCTATCCAATTTTCCCAGCACGATTTATTGAATAGGGCTTCTTTTCCCCAGTGCACATTGTTGTCTGCTTTGTTGAAGATGAGTTGGTTGTAGGTAGATGGTTTTATATCTGGGTTCTCTGTTCTGTTCCATTGGTTTATGTCCCTATTTTTGTACCAATACTATGCTGTTTTGGTTACTATACCCTTATAGTATAGTTTGAAGTATGGTAATGTGATCCCTCCAGATTCGTTCTTTTTGCTTAAGATGGCTTTGGCTATTTCAGCTCTTTTCTGGTTCCAAACAAAATGTAGAATTGTTTTTTCTAGATCTGTGAAGTATGATGTTGGTAATTTGATGGGGATTGCATTGACTTTGTAAATCACTTTGGGTATTATGGATATTTTAATAATGTTGATTCTACCTATCCGTGAACATGATATGTTTTTCCATTTGTTTGTATCCCTTGAAAGTTCTTTCCTCAGAGTTTCATAGTTCTCCTTGTAGAGATCTTTCACCTCCTTGGTTAAATACAATCCTAGGTATTTTATTTTCTTTATAGCTATTGTTAATGATATTGAGTCTTTGATTTGACTCTTGGCTTGACTGTTATTTGTATATACAAATGCTGCTGATTTTTGTACATCAATTTTCTATCCTGGGACTTTGTTGAATTTCTTTATCAATTCCAGGAGTCTATTGGTGGAATCCTTGGGGTTTTCCCCAAAAGAAGATTATATTGTCAGTAAAGAGTGATAGTTTGACTTCCTGTTTCCTGATATGGATACCCTTTATTTCTTTCTCTTGCTTGATTTCTGTGGCTAGGACTTCCAGCACTATGTTGAATAGAAGTGGTGACAGTGAACATCCTTGTCTTATTCCAGTTCTTGGTGGGAATACTTCCAAATTTCCCCCATTCAGTATGATGTTCACTGTGGGTTTATCATATATGGCTTTTATAATTCTGAGATATGTTCCTTCTATGCCTAGTTTGTTGAGGTTTTTTTTTTTTTATCATGGAAGAGTGCTAAATTTTGTTGAATGGTTTTTCTGCGTCTATTGAGATGATCATATGGTCTTTGTTTTTTGGAATGATCAAATCTGAGTAATTAGCATATCAATCATCTCAAATATTTATTATTTCGTTGTGGTGAGAACACTTAAAATCCTCTCTTTTAGCAATTTTGAAATATGCGGTACATTATTATTAACTATTTTACAGGCTTAGAGTCCTTGGTTCTTTTGGGAAGTTCTCGCAGGATGTAAGTCCAAGACCTCTCCACTCTGGGTTGCTATAACCCAGATGAGGCTGAAAATCTATCTCTTTTATGGATAAATTCTTGATTTCTAGTCAAGAAATAGACACTGTCATCCCAGTGTGACATATTTGCCAGAGAACTCAGAGAACCTCTGCCAGAGAACTCCAAAGGAAATTCTCTCATTAGGAATTTCCATAAAATTCTCCCATCTTGAATTTCCCTGGGTGTTCTTCACCCGCACGGTCTGGGCTTTACATGTACAAACCAGGGGCCTCCCATATGCTTTAGGCCCTTCCCAGCCCTTTCTCATGACCCTTTCCTCCTTCTCTCCAACAACAGCTTCTACCATTAGACAATTCTAGGTATCTCCTGAGAATTGATCATTTGTGGTTATAAGGGTGTTTAAACCCTTTACTCTGAAGAGAAAGTCTGTCCTGAGGATTAGTAATAAAAATAAAGTATGGCATGACCCCCTTTCTCACCAAGGAAGCAAACCTGGTAGATTGTTGGGGGAGGAACATTTACAAATGTAAAAAGGTAGAATGGAGTTTCCTAGTCTACTTTGTAAGTCTCTCTTGCAGATGTTTTGAAAGTGGCACCCTTTAGTGGGCTCTGCAGCTGTCTGGGGGCCAGAGCTCTCAGAGGAAGGAGGGAGTGCCTCAAATACAAAATGGGGCCTTTCAGGGCCTCCATAGCCCTCCCAATTCCAAACAACACTCCCATGTGCCGGAGACAGAAGCAATGATCCATTGAGCTGAACATTACACAGAATTTTTGCTAAAATGCCGAGCAGGAGGCTTGAGAAATCACCCCAGGAAACTATGGAACAAATGAACAGGTGTTGCTGGTAGTTTGGGAAAGAGGGTCCAGTTCCCAGGGGAATGGCAGTGATGAGGCAGGGCAAGGCCATTGGTTGCCCGTGTATAAGATTTAAAGACTCTTTGGATAGGGGGACACAACAGAGTGACATTCAGACAGAAATGTGGAACTCCTGTTACTTATTGCTCCAAATGAGACACAATGAGAAAACTGCCACATTAGGCCACACAGGGTTGTACCTCGGAACGTGGTCAAAGTAAGCTGGAGCTATAGGAGGTGATGGCTTATGTATAGCAAACACGGTGGAGATAATTAGGTTTCACAGGAATTTTGGGGATTAGCTAATCTGAATAACTACTTGGGCTCCTAAATTTACAGGCTGTCCCTAGTTGTTTGGTACCTGGCCTTGGAGTGTGGGACCCTCACAAGGGAAATACTCAGGGTGTGCACATAGTGACCCCAGACTGGAAGCCACATAAAGGAAGTAATTGGTTTAGTAACCTTCCCATGGAGGGAAATTGAGAGTTTTTAGCCATGATTTAAAAACTGGATCAAGAAAACGTGTGAAATGTTATAGTGTAGCATGTCAGTTGAGTTCAGGGTAGATCCTCAGCTTTGGAGAAATTTAAGTTAAAGTTGGGCTGTAACCCAATCACAAGGCTTGGATCAAATGTCAGGAATCAGAACAGGGAAACCAAATATGTGGCATGCATGCCATTGCCATCCTTTCCCTTGATCATGGCAGACATTGCTAATCGAACACAATTCTGTTTCTTACTGAGCCTCGACTCAGCCTTGGAATCCTTCTCAACTACCACCCATGACAAGCAACAAAATTGGCATGTAATTTGAAACCCACTAACTATCCCTCATTAGAAGAGAGAATTAGTTAGGGGACATGTGGGTATCTGAGTCTCCTGTAATTTGAAATCTATAGCTAGCACGTAATTCCAGAGCCCACCCGCTGATGGGGCTAAGGGACTGTCTTTTTACCAGCATGGTTCAGGGATTGAGAGGGGCTGAGTCTGAAAGGCTGGGGCCCACTGCAGGAAATCTCATGGAGCTGGAGAAGGCAGAGTCTGACAATCTTACAAGTACGGCACCTAATCAAAAGGAATGTACATTTTGGTGGAAACGTGGTGGAAATGTGGACATTGTAGAAGCCCTAAGTGGGAGACCTTTTGAGAAGCCAGTATTCTCAACCACATAGACAAACCAAGACCCACCTGCAAGGTATATTCTAGTTGTGGAGTTTGGGCCAACATGGGAAGTGGGACAAGGGATATTTGATCTTTTTAGAAAATACAGCTGCCCAACCTCAACTTCTCCCCAAAGCTATGCTACATCTGTATCCTTTCCTGAAGTATTTTATTAATCACTTCATCCATATTTCTCTTCACCTCAGACTTCAAATTTTGATTTCCTCTGGTATTTATAGCCACATCTGTGGTTTCTCAAAATGCACAAGGCATGTTTTAGGATGAAGATATTTTCATAGAGGCTGGCGAGATATCTGAGATTCAGCAACAGGCAGTTGACTCAGGTGAAATGAAGCCAAAGGGAAACCAAATCTTGTTTTCTTGATTTTTTTTTCCTTGCAGGGAGAGGGAGATAACTGATCAATTTCAACCTATGTCTCTTCTCTCTTAGTCATCCAAAGACTCAATCAATAAGTATTTATGTAACCCCTACTATGAGCCAGACCTGGTACTAGGTACTAGGGATGCCACAAGGGAACTAAACCAGATGTGGTTGCTGACCTCCTGGAGCTCTCCTGGGGGAAAGACAGATTAATTAAACAATCCTGTAACAGCATGGAAAATCATATCTGGCATTTTGAGAGAGAGATATTAAGAGAGCTTGTGATAGGGGATTTGATGTCATGAGGGAAGGCATCCAGAAGTGGATGATGACTGAGATTAAAGGAGGATCTGAAGGAGTTAGTGAAATGAAAACAGTTGTGTAAGGGTAGGAAGGGAATTCCAGGCAAGGGGAGCAGCCTGTGCAAAAGCCCAGCAATAGGGCAATAGGAAGACAACATGAACATTATAGGGAAGGAAGGATGGTAGAGTGGCCAAAAAGGTCGGATTGAGGGAGATGTAATATGCAATGAGTTGGAAGGGGTGCCCAGGGCCTGACAAGGCCAGACTTTGTAAGCCATTCAGATGTGGATTTACTGAGATGCTAATAGCATTTAAATTTTGAGACCTCTCACTTACGTGGGGCCCTTGAACAACACTTGAACAAAGGCACGAATATCGTCAATCCAAACAGTTTAAAGCTTTCTTACTGCACAAGAAAACTGTTTAAATACACCAAAATCTCACAGCTCATCTATGAAATAAGTGTGATAGAAGATTTCTCAAATTTGTCAACAATCCTAAAAATGTAGGTGGCATTGACAATAATGAAGTCATGGAATTACAAAAACAAATTTCACTCTACCACCCTAGAGGAAAAATAGTTCAGAAAATCTGAATTCCCTTTCTTTTCTTTCTATAGAAAATGACATTACCAGCTCATCATTCTAGGAAAAGGAGATCAAAGAGTATGTAGCCAAAAATGTAGGAAAAATTATTACAGAGTAGCATCAGTGTGCTAATTAACAAAAATATGTTATTTTTCAGGATTTTGTAATGTTAGTGACACCTGTCACTTTAAACAATTGTAGTTTTTTTTGGTCATGTATTCTCTTATTCTAAATAAATATTCAAATTTGCACCTAATTTTGAACACAGAATTTTGTATTCTTAACTGATCTGCCCGCTGTTCGTCATTGACCATTCTTATCAATCCTTCACCCTATTTCCAGGGTTATAATTTTGAAGTGTAAATCTTTCCCAGGTCTCTCCAGCTTTCACACTCCTTCCCTCGTGTGAGTGGCTTATTATCAGGGCCCCAGAGAGGATCTGGCTGTTGTGGGCCCTCTGCACTGGGCGGATTCATTCACGGGCAGGGGGAAGGGTGTGGCTGACAGAGAGGTTGGGACACAGGGTTCCCTTGCTCCTCCCCATCCTTATTAGAGGATCTTCCCAGTGCATCTGGCTTTAGGCCAATAATGAGGATTCTGAGTAGTGGCCGGGAGAGAACACGGGACTGCAGATCTCAGTTTGAAGTCACGCTCTCTCACTAACAACGTGATCAAGGTTCTGAATGTGTGAACCAGACTAAGGACTCTGAAGAATCTGCATGAAGACAATGATTGACAGAAAGACAGGAACAGACCGCATTACAGATATAAGATTGTGTCCTCAAAGAATTCCGATTATGGATTGTAAGGAAACTGAATGGAATTGAAGAGAAAATAGAATCCCAACATAAAGAAACCACAAGAACAATCCAGAAAATGAATGAAAAATTTTCCAAAGAGATAGAAATACTAAGGAAAAACCAAACAGAAATTTTGTCAATGAAGGAAGAATTCAGAGAACTCCAAAACACAATGGAAAGCCTCAAGACCAGAATGGATCATGCAGAGGAAAGAATCTCAGAGCTAGAAGATAATGTCTATGTGCTGAACAAATCAGATGAAGAAAAAGAACTCAGAAGCAAGAGACAAGACCAAAATTTTCAAGAAATGTGGGATTATGTAAAGAAACAGAACCTTAGAATCATCGATCTTCCAGAGAGAAAAGAAGAAGATACTCAAGGGCTGGAAAACTTATTTCATGGAATACTGGAGGAAAATATGCCAGGCCTGGCCAGAAATTTAGATATCCAGATACAAGAAGCACACAGAACTCCTGGGAGACCCAATGTGAAAAGGCAGTCACCACGTCACGTAGTTATTAGACTGACCAAAGTAAACACGAAAGAAGCAATTCTTTGAGCAGCCAGACGAAAGCAACAAATAACCTATAAAGGAAAGCCTATCAGACTAACTGCTGATTTCTCATCTGAAACCTTACAAGCCAGAAGGGACTGGGTCCCTATCCTTAATCTGCTTAAACAGAATAATGCCCAACCCAGAATTCTTTATCCGGCAAAATTAAGCTTCATCTATGAGGGAGTAATAAAATCCTTCCCAGACAAACAATCACTGATGGAATTTGCAAAGACCAGACCAGCCCTACAGGAAGTACTCAGT
>RJWJ010030763.1:0-19662 GCA_004363605.1 Indri indri | reverse complement strand
GGATATTGGCAAACTGATCATAAAGTTTATATGGAGAGGCAAAGACCCAGAATAGCCAACACAATATTGGAGGACTAACACTGAAGGACTTACTGTAAAGCCAGGGCAATCAAGACAATGGAATGTTGGTGAAAGAATAGACAAATAGATCAATATAACAGAACAGAGAGCCTACAAATGGACCCACATAAGTGTTGTCAACTGATCTTGGCAAAGGAGCAAAGGAAATGCAATGGAGCAGAGAGTCTTTTCCACAAAGGTACTGAACCAACTGGACATCCATAAGCAAAAATAAATAAATAAATCTAGACACACACCTTACTAACCATTTACAAAAATTAACTCAAAATGGATCATAGGCATAAATGGAAAACTATAAAACTCCTAGAAGATAACATAGGAGAAAATCTAGAAAATCCAGATAACATAGGAGAAAATCTAATGATTGCCCTTGGATAGGGCAATTACTTTTTAGATATAACACAAGAGGCATAATTCATGAAATAAAATACTGATAAGCTGGACTGAATTACAAGTAAAACCTTCTGCTCTGTGAAAGACACTGTTAAGAGAATGTGAAGACAAGCCACACACTGGGAGAAATCATTTACAAAAGACACATCTCGTAAAGAACTGTTATCCAAAATATACCAAGACCTCTTGAAACTGAATATATTTGTCTTATATTGATCAATAATCCAATTAAAATGAGCCAAAGACCTGAAGGGACACCTCACCAAAGAAAATACACAGATGACACACAAATAAGCCTATGAAAAGATTTTCGCCATCCTATGTCAATAGGGAATTGAAAATTAAAACAATGAGACGTCACTACACACCTATTATTATAGAATGGCTGAAATTCAGACCACTGAGGACACCAAATATGGTGTGGAGCAACAGAAACCCTCCTTCATGGCTGGTGGGAATGCAAAATGGTCCAGCCACCTTGGAAGACAGTTTGGCAGTTTCTTACAAAACTAAACATACTCTTATCATATGATCCAGTAATTGTGCTCCTTGGTATTTACCCAAAGGAGTTGAAAACTTATATCCATGCAAACGTCTGCACATGGATGTTTCAAGTGGTTTTATTCATAATTGCCAAAACTTGGAAGCAGTCAAGATGTTTTTCAGTGAGTGAATCGATAAATAAACTGTGCTACCTCCAGACAATGGAATATTATTTAGCACTAAAAGGAAATGAGCTATCAAACCACAGAAAGACATGGAGGAAATTTAAATGCTTATAGCCAAGTGAAAGAAGCCAATCTGAACAGGCTAAAGACTGTACGATTCCAACTACACGACATTTTAGAAAAGGCAAAACTATGGAGACAGTAAAATGATCACTGGTTGCCAGGGACTTAGGTGAGGAGGAAAAGAATGAATGGGTGGAGCACAGAGGATTTTTAAGGCAGTAAAGCTACTCTGAATGCCACTGCAGTGGTGGATACACAACATTACACATTTGTCAGAACCTGCAGAATGCACAGCACCAAGAATGAACCTTAATGTAAACTGTGGGCTAAGTGATAATGATGTGTCAATGTAGGTTTGTCAACTACAACAAATGTGCCACTCTGGTGAGAGATGCTGATGTCCGGGAGGCTGTGCTTGTGGGAAGGGGGTATATAGGAAATGTCTGTATCTTCCTTTTAATTTTGCTGTGAACTTAAACCTGTTCTAAAACATAAAGTCTTAAAAATAAAATAAAAAGCATTTGTAACAGCTGAAAGCCCTCTCTCTGATCTAGCTGGGGTATAGCTGCCAGACTGAGCCATGTTTCTTGTTACCTACAGTAGCCAGCCTTGGTCTGGACTCAAGTCCCAGCCTGCCTGGCTCCATCCTATTTGCTAACCTCAGATACCACTATCTTTCCCTTGGCTGGGCTTCCTCACTCATCCCAGGATTCACTGTGCACACACCATCTTTCCTGGTTTCGCTCCAGAGTTCTTCCCTGTGTGGAAAGCTGGATCCCACTTCCAACTACCTGATTCTGCCCATCCTTCAAGGGTAACTTCTTTCCTTCCTTCCCTCCCTCCCTTTCTTCCTTTCTTCATTCGATCCCATCTCCCTTCGGAAAATGCTAGTTGAGCTCCCAGCGTGGCCAATACTTTGCTGGGTGCATGGAAACACAGGCAGAGACGTGGATGAGTCCTCCCTTTGCAGAGCCTGCGGTCCAGCTGGAAAAGAAGCAACGCCTAGTTAAACATTAAATGTAGACATCATACAGAGAAGTACAGAGTTACAAACTGGTCAGTTAGATGAAGGAAAAAGTAGGTGATACAAAGTCACAAAACCTGACCTTGTCAGGGTCAGAGCTGGTTTCCTAGACCAAGAGCAGTTCAAGCTGGGGCCTGGAAGATGTGTGTGAGTTAAATACTTGAAGGAGAAGAGAATGCCTCAAGGAAAGATGTTTCTAGCACATTTCTTCAATTCAGTTATTCAATCACCCACTCATTCATTGAAATCACACATCTGTGCTCACCACACTCCAAGAACACTGCCAGGCTGGTCACAAGGCTGGCATGCGTGATTGCAGGGGGACAGGTCTTGCCCAGCCTGGCAGCCAAGCTAAGGGTTAGTTTCTTGACATGAAGCGCAGTGGAAAGACTTTGCAAGAGCTTTAAGCAAGAGCTTCTCAAGATCGGATGTGTGTTTTGAAATGATGCTGCCATGGGTTGGGTTCCTGAGAAACAGGCTCTGGAGTGGAGACTGTATGTGGGGAGTTTGTTAGAATCGCAGGTCTTGGGATCCTGGGATCTTGGGATCAACGCCTGGGAAGGGGAAGGGATGGGAAGAGGCAGGATTGGGCCGAGGGAGGGGCCGCGTTGTGGTGCAGTCTCAAGGAAAGGCTCACTCCAGGGCAAGCTCCTGGCCTGGAACGACCCCTCAGAATTGTCTGGAGTTGGAATGAGGGGCTAAACCCTGCGTCCGTCAGTCACTGAGCGGCGCTGTGCCTGCCCGAGGTCCGACCGCGGGCCGTGGCGCTTCGGCGGGAGCGCCGTGGAAGTGCGCGTGCGCAGCAGCACTTCTCGCAGCTGTGGGAATAAAGCCTTTCAAAGGGAGATCTGGACGGCGCGTCCAGCGTCACCGCAGACACTGACGTTATAAATCCACCCTTGCTTGTCTCCTTCCTGACCATTTGTTTAGTTGTGGTTACTAAATTCTCATGCAACATTTAATTATTTGTCGGCTTTCCTTATCCCCCTCCCCCCATTTAAACTTATTTCTCCTTAAGGGCAGGGGCCATGTCTTAGGCTGAACTGAGGAATGCATCCCATGGACTCCAGCCCACGGCCACTGGATAACTGCCTGGTGACTGATGCATTAGAGTTCTGATTGAAGGATCCAGACGACAGTTTGCAAACCCACAACTAACACAGGACCACAGACTAAGGAAGTAGCTGCTTGCAATTACTTGTTGAATGATGGATGAACGACCAACTTTCCAGCAATTTTCCAATAAGTGGCAGTTTGTACAGTACGCTTTCCCTGTCAGTTGCATCCTGGTTGCAGTACCCTGGGCTGGGCCCACCAGGCCCTGCATTTCCATTTTCTCAGGTCTCTCCCCTTGTCCTTGTCCTGGGGCTCCAAGGTATCACTCTGCACATCCAGAGAGCCATAATTGTAATGTCAGAGGCATAGAATCCTTATGATGACTGTATACAGCCAGCAGATACAAAGGCACAGCAAGCCCCAAGGGCACAGAACATCTTTCTGTTTTCCAACTAATTAAAGATAGCACCTTCCAGGAAACCACTTCTCTTTAAGGAGCTGGTAGAGACTGCCTCTGTGCCCCCTACATTTGTTTCAGTGTTCGCGAATTAAGGATTTACGGTTTTTCAAACACGCCTTGACACTGCCACATTTCCACAGTGTCATATTATGGTCACTGTTCTTGTCTCTGTTAGGCTGAGAGTTTTTCTTCCCCTTGGATCTGTTCTGGGACCCAGCGCATCACCAGCAAGCAAGTCTTCAGCAAAGCAAGGTGAAGAGAGGTTCCCGGGAGAGGGCAATGCTGACCGCATGGTCCGTGACTGTGGGATGGGCGGGGTGGAGGCACTTGGGCCAGAGGTAGGCAGTTCCCATCCGTGTGCCCATGGCCTTCACTGTTTCCACAACTTCAGATGGCTTCCTGCTGCAGGGACCAGGCCCTCTACCTGCTGGCTTTCTCAGGCTGCAGGTGGGCTGACCCACCTGTGGGAGGGGCCACCTGGAAGGACCGGGAGTTAATGTTCAGGGAACAATCTTCAATCAACTATGGGTGGGAATTGTGGTTAAATACTCCCACCCATACAGAGTGGGACAATTCTGTAGCATGTTTTGAACAGCTTAACCCCAGGTCCCCAGTGGGATCAGCTCTTGTCTCCCATGGAAACCTGTGTGACCTGCACCCCCTGCTGACTTCTCTCACTCCCTCCTATCCTGCTGATGCTTCCTGGAATCAGCTCTCAAACAAATCAGAATCTGCCTCTGGAGAGCCCAGCCAAAGACAGAGGCCACCCTAGTACCTAGCACCTTTACACAGCCTGCAGAGACCTCTCCACGTACCGTCTGCCTCCCATTCGCAGATGCCTGCTTTGTGAACTGCAGTTCTATCACCCCAAACGATTATTCCTCCTTCCTTTAGCAAAACATGCAAAATGCACCCTCTCTATCTTGACGTCTATTTGTACTACATTACTTCATAAGGTACAAACTTACCGCAGAAGATGGATGGGCCTGGTGCCTACTTCACCTGTGGGCTGCTGAGTCTGTGTTACCATATTCTAAGGCATAACAAAATGCAATAGGATGCACTATTCCATCACCAATAAACATCTTAATTATTTACTGAGCACCATGGTTCCAAACATTGTAATGTGTCTAAGTAGAAAAGTGTAAAGAACAGGCTTTGAAGAGACAGAATGTTTTGCAAGAGCACCTTTGTAAGCAGCTCACACTTGGGGCTCAGTAGGAAAAACTGGTTAGAAAGTATTCATGAGACGTCAGTGCTGTAGTTCCAGGTTCTGAACCCCAGGGCACTCCATACATGCTTGGGGACTGCCTGGTGACAGCTCTGGCTGGGAGGGCTGGAGGAACCTGCAGCTGCATTGCTCTGACCATTTTTATTGGACACCGTGCTGGTCTAGCCTACATGGGCAGGACCAAGGTGGAGGGTGGGCTCTTGCACTTATTTTCTGCTAACGTCAGGATTTCCTTGCTCTGTACGTTGAATGTAGATCCTTAGAGAATGTAAAAATTAGACCTACATGGGAGACTAAAGGCACCTTTTTTCAGAAAAGAAGGCTGAGGAGTGATCCGATGACATTTTCTAATAGGAAAAGTCTTACAGTACAGATGGTGACCAGCTGTTCCTTTCACCAAGGCGGGGTAGTCATGAGGATTACGTTTAAACAAAGACTCTCTGGAGGGGAGGCTCTGCTGCCCCTGGAATGAGAGTCCAAGGGGTCTGTAATCTTTCCTGGAGATGTGGGTTGATAAATAAGATCGATAGTTATCTATCCTTCAGACTCTGGTTAATAGATTGTTTTTTGAAACAGACCCTAGCATTTTATGGAAGCTTGTTGCACTAGCTTGAGAAATGTTTATCAAACAAAGAATTATAGGGTATATGTCTGTGTGTTGAGTTCAGGCAATTTGCACTACCGTGAATGTGTATGAAGATATAACTGAAGAAGGCAGTTGTTTTTCGCAACTTCTTTCCCATCCTTAGTGACCCCTTCCCGTTGCTGATGCCTTTGTGTCTTAATATCTGTAGGAGTTCCTCTTCTCACCTTACGACTTTTTAAACATCCAGAGAGTAAGACCTAAACAAAGCCAGGCCATCCTTGTTGGAATCCCCGTGTCTCACAATGCCTGATAAGTACTTACAGCTGTTAGACACTTACTACCCACTTTCATTTTATTATAAAATCTGGGGAACAGGCTCATCAAAGTTTGAATAAAAACACATTCACAACAAGTGAATTGTATCCATTTTTAAACCTTGTGCTACAGCACGAGTAACTGCTACTTTGAGTAGTATGACTTTAGACATGCTTTGTGATCTCTGAGCCCATTAACAAAATGTATAAAACAGGAGTAATCATGCCTGCCTTACTGCATTATCAGAATCAAATGAGTTAATGAACATGAAACAACTCCGTCTAGTACACGGTAGGGACATTTTACTTTTACTCTAGTAAATAATTAAAATGGGATATGGGATATGAAACTCACAAAATAAAGTGGATTGCTACAGAATTCATCTGACAACAGGGACAAGTGTGTCAGGGGACAGTATCTCAGTCACCTCTCCTCACCCTACCTGCTGGGCTTGGCTGAGACCAGACATGTACTATTTGTTTCATTTTGCTACTAATGTTTGTCAACAGCTATTGAAGACACTGACTCACTGTAATGGTAAGTTTTCCATAAAATGGAAAATAAAAGAAAGCTAGAGAAAATTATTATTTTTGCTGCTTATAAACAAAAATATGAATTGATATTAGAAGAAAAAAGACAAAAAACAAAAAGAAAGTTTTAGCGAGTATTAATAAGGGAAAACAAGGAGTGAGGAAGAGTGAGTTAGCAGAAAGTGAATGAAGACGTCAGGCTCGCTGGGGTAAAGGTGTAGAAGTTGGCCATTTTGAAGGATCAAAACAGAACTTTATAATTCATATCTTGAAACTATGTGCTCTATTAAACCTCTTGGTTTCTTTTTCATTGAGACTAGTATGTTCTAATAAATACATCTTTCTTTTTATTTTTGCTAGGATCCAAAACTTCAAAAAACACCTACGAACTTGAAACAGCTTCTCTTGAAACCTATAACAAAGAAAACTTTAACAGAGAGATCGCCCACCATCTGGGATTGCAAGCGAATGCCCTCAAGTGGCTGCACATTGCTCTCTTACGGGTTCCTGGAATTGTGAAACCATCCAGCAGTGGGAAGAGAACTGAGAAAGTCAGCTCTTTGGATTACAATCTGTGTGTTCCAAGCCTCAGATTTTGCAACTATCCACCTTATAGAATCAGCACAAGCAAGCCAGCAATGTCTCTCTGCAATCTACTTGAAAGCAAAACTGGCAAAGATGTCGATTGATATTTTGCAAATGATGTTTGTATTAGCCTTGGTCTCATTGCTCGCCAGTGTTTATCAACACAGCTAAACAAGAAATGCTTTCCATCCATCTTAAGGCAGCACAGAGCTGATTTTCACGTTGACGAAATGCCCACAGCAGTCATGGCACAACTTTCAGACAAGGACCAAGTCATTTTTTCCCACACGCTGAGTTCTAACACCTCATTTCCAACTAAGACCGTTTCTAGTGTTTTAGTGTTTAAACCTAGACTATTCTCTTCATGTTGGATGCTAAGGAGACATTGTTGATTTGTAAATAAACAAGCATGGACCTGTAACTTGGCTTCCCTTAAGAAATAAAGATACCTTCCTGGATCACCACAGACTCTACAATTCTGTTATAAACATCAAGGTCAATATTGAAGTAGCTCAAAATTGTACTTGACAAGATTTAGGTTTTATTGGTAGGAATCTTAAGGTCTTACACAGCGGTTTTTGTGTTGATGAAGTCAGTATTTATTTTTTACTTGGCTCCTTGCCTGGGGGGCTGCATTCTGAAAAGCAGACAGATTTTGTTTAAGCCAGAGACTTCCTTTACCCTCAGGAAGCAAGCTCGAGGCTTTTTTTTCTTTCCTCATCTGTCCTGCGACTGTGGGTTTGTCTCTTGGGCTGTGCTGTGCTGGCTTTGGAAAAGGCACACGCGTGTCTGTTCTCATTCTACTGCAGCACGAAACTGCAAACATGAACCACACAGTATAAACTGGAAGATTAATTTATTTTGAGAAGGCTCAACTAAAGTACCAAGTTTGTTTGCAAGAATAACCTTTAAAAATCAAATAAGCAATTTGTAAAAGTCAGAAACCACACCCAGAAGGGTCAGCGCTTTGTTTTGTTTTTAATAGAAAATGCCCTGGAGCTGGCACAGGAGAGTCTGCAAAGGGCGCCCCTTCTCCAGAGGGACAATATGTCTTGTTTTACAGCAACATGATCACCTGCTTTCCAAGCCTTTGTGAAATGATGGAAAGTATCTTTTCCAAAGTAATCTCCAGCACTTTCTCTGTTTACTAAACTACCAAAAGACCCATAGAAGGGATTATGGGCAAAGAGTTGTTTCTTGTTTTGAATTACCCTGAAACAGAAAATAGTGCTTTTTAAATATGAGATGTGATCTGTTTTGTGATGCTGCGTTCCACTAAAAGCTTTCCCAGTCGGAGTCAGCGTTCACACGTGAAGCAGGGGAATGCCCACCTGCATAATGGCTCATGGTGGGGCTGAGGACACTGGCGGTTCATTTGCAGACCCCTTAAATAATGAAATACTTGCATTTGCAGATAACTCTGTCAGAAGCCCGCTGACAAGCAGCAGTCACTGGGCTTCCTGGCAATAAGATGCTTGGATGATTGAAAGGCACTTCCCTTTCCCCAGCACCCCCACCCCACCTACCCTCCCCCCGTATGGCCCTTCTGCTTCTAGGCTCGCCCTGCTCTCCTCCTGTCCCTCCATTACACCCCCACTGGCTCTGGGAAGGAGAAAGAGAAGTGTCAACCCGGAAGGGCACAGATGGTGGCTAGGGACCAGGGACCGCTCCTCCTGGCACAAGTCCACGGGTGCTGGAGATGAGGTCAGGCCTGGAGCCACCACCTGTGAGCTTTGTGTGGATTCTATGGTGACACCCAGAGGGGCCATCACTGAGGCCCCAGGAGGCTGGGGCGAGCATGTTATTTGAAAAGGATCCTCTTGATAATTCGACTGGGGAGATGGTTTCATCAGTCTGGGCCACCCTGGGCAAAGCAGTGCAGGCAGGGGCTCCTGGGGGGCGGGGAGTGGCATGTGTAATCAGGAAGAGCCCAGATAGGGGAGTCAGACAGCCTGGCTCTGTCTCTGCCTCAGTCTCTGAAGATGTTGTTGACAAGGATGAAATGATGCATGAAATCACAGAGAGAATTTTAGAGAAATAAATAACAAACATGAGCCACACCTCTGAAATTTTGCTGCAACCAAGGTCTTGGATGGTGAGGCTGGGGGAAAGGGGCTGGAAGAATTTGGTTTTGTGAGAATCACAGACATCTGTCAAAATATGACTGAGGGTGTGGCCCTGTGGGGCTAAGCCACTCAACAGGTGGCATAGCTCAGAGTAGGTACCTAATGTGTGTCAGTTGGACATATAACAAGTGACAGGCCACAGAGCAAGGGTGGTGGCCTTCCTCTTGTGTGTGCCATCTGCATAAACAGGCCTAATCGAATGGGAAAAAGCATGAGGTTGCACTGAGCTTGTTGATGAAGCTGTGCATTGGAAAGGAGTTGCCCAGAGCACCTACACGGCGGGCTTGTGACATCCTCATCACCACTGCAACCAGAGCTGACCTTTCTCAAGCACCTACCGTGCACCTCAGGTGTGTCGTCTTATATGATTTGGCAGGATGGAGTCATGGCATCTGGGGATATGATTGATCATACCGGGAGGTATGATCAGATGCCAGGCTTGTCCCCATGCACGGGCAGTGATATCCACAGTGGGACGGTTACAAGAACATGGCAAGAGCAACTGCTCAGGAGGAAGCAAAGAGGCCAGTGTCTGTGGCCCGAGGCAGGCCAGCAATTGAGGAAACAGGAGGAAGATGCTCGCCAAGCTGTGTGCAGAAAGAAACTCCACACACACACACACACACACACACACACACGCACACACACACGTGCTCAGCTCCTGTGATTATGGGGTACTTCCTATGACTTTCCTGGAGGCACACATCTTTCTGTGACCCATCAGCAATAAGGTATTGAGAGGGCAGAATTGGAGGCAGATCCGAGATTACTGGTACTGGTTCTGCCTCAGGCTCATTTTTGGGACCTTGGACAAAAGTTTCATGGTGTATCTGGAATCAATTACTCAGTCCCTGAATTTATAGGTGAGGACACTGTGTGTGAGCAGCAACACCTTGTGCCTTATGTCATCACACATTGGTGTGGATAGAGACCACATAAGCACTTGCAAATGTCAGGTGGACAACTGGGAGCCCCGGCTCGCTTTGTGAGAACTACTCATTTCACTCTTCTTTCTGTGCTTCCTGAGTCAGGATCTTGGCTCTGTGTTGGAATTTCAGGTGCACAATAAAGTGAGGTTGAAAAGACTGACCAGACAATGACTAAGAATGAACATCCACTAGCTGGGCATGGTTCTCAGGGAACCAAAGGTGCTGAAATGAAGCATCAGTGGCTTCTAGCCAGGGATGTTCCTTGAGCAGGTGAGCCCAGAAAGGATGGCATGACGGGGTGACTTGTGTCCCTGGCAAAAGAGATATGCTGAAATCTTAACCCTCAGGATCTCAGAATGTGAACTTATTTGGAAATAAGGTTTTTGCATAGATAATTAGTTTAAAATGAGGTCATTTTAAAATATGCCTGGTGCCTTCTCCAAAACAAAGACCAACTCAGCAGAGGAAAATACTTTATCAGAGCATCATCCAATCTGGGGGGAGGGAAACTATCCAACCCCAATCCCCGCTAACATGTCTCACCTACATGGGGAAGGAGGGACACTAAGAAACCCTTGTGAATTCACATCCAGGGATACAGGCCTAAAAGACTGAAATTTAATCATAAGATTACAGAACACTTGCCCTCCCCCACACATACCACCACACCAACAGTGTTCCAGTGCAAGAATTGGATCACAGTTGAAAAAGCTTCAAGGTACAGATTCTATTTAAGAATGAGTTCTTAGGGAAGCCCAAAGATAAGAGGTAATATATATTCCTCTGTATAGATATAGAGATATTTAGACATATTTCCCCTTTTGTCTTATATGTATATCCTTATACGTATATTTTCTGATAATGTATGTCAGAAAATCAGACAAAAAGAAAATTTTGAAGGAAGCCAGAGGAAAAAAGATACCTGACATATGGAGAAATGAGGATAAGAATTACATTGTGCTTCTTTTCAGTAACCATGCAAGCAAGATGAGAGTGCAGTGAAATATTTAGAGTGTCAAAAGAATGAAAACCCCTACCAACCTAGAATTCTATAACCAGCAAAATAATCCTTCAAAATGAAGGAGAAATAAAGACTTTATCAGACAAACAAAAATGAAATAATGCCTCACTATCAGACATGCCCTGTAAGAAATGTTTTAAAAGTTCTTCAGGGGGAAGGGAAGTGATATAGTCAGAAACTTGTATCGACAGAAGGAATGAAAGTTGGAGAATAACTAAAAATAAGGTAAAACAAAATCCTTTATTTTTCTTAATCTTATTCTTATTTGCCCAAAGTAATACTAGCAACAGTGTATTAGGTAGTCATAGTATATGGATCACTGAAATGAAAACTGCAACATAATGGACAGGAGGAAGAAACCAAGGTTACTCCATTATAAGGTGCCTGTACTACCTGTGAAGTGGTATAGTGTTATTTTAAAGCGGATTTAGATTGTTGTAAATGTATATTGCAGACACTAAGGAAATCACTTTTAAAATTTTTAAAAGAAGTATAATTTGTATGCTAAAAGAGGAAATAGAATTACATAAAATGTTCAGTTAAAACCAGAGAAGGAAAAAATTGAGGGAAAATTAAAAAGAAAGGAAGAAACCAAGAAAAAAATGAAAGAATAGAAATTAGTTATTAATCCAGTTATATCAATTTCAATGTGAGTGGTCTAAATATGCTAATGAAAAGACAGAGCCTGCTAGAGGGGATTCAAAAACAAGATCCAGAAGAATGGTGTCTACAGGAAACCCTCTTTAAATATAAGACTCGGGCTTAAAGTAAAGGGGTGGAGAAAGCTACACCACGCTAACACTAACCAAAAGAAAGCAGGAGGAGGCGTGGCTGGCGCATGTGCCATACCCAGCAAAGTTGGTTTTGGAGTTGGCAGCAAAGACCACGTTAGGACTCTTTGTTTTCAAGGAATAACCACCTTGAGCTAGCTTTAGTCAAAAGGGGAAATTTGTATTCCTAAACCCTAGATCATGTCTTATAAAGGATCAAAACCAAGCACACAGCATCCAGGACTGCTTCCCTCTGGACATCTCATTCATTCTCTTTGATTTTAGAGCCCCCGGTGGGATAAGACATGGCCCTGTTTCTTCCATGCAAGAGACTTTCCCACATTGACTGAGAATCTGAGTCCAATCCTGAATTCCCAGAACAGGACCCTGACCCGCCCAGCTCAGTGAGGGTGCACTTGCAGCCCAATGAACCACGAAACCCCACAAAGCTTCTGAGACCACTGCTGGATGTCACCGTGGGTTAATGGGCTGGTGGCAAGTTTGGCAAACACCCCAAGGCTCCTACAGTATCACCCCATCTTTGGAACAAAGAGTCTGCACTGAATGGTTATTGGGCTCAGGGGTGGGAAACTCCAAGTGCAGACCTCTGCCTTTCTACTGCGTGTCATCTGGTTTGTTTTACTGCACACCATTGGTGCATTATCCACAGTACAAGACCGGAAGTTCCTGTGGTAAGAAATTATGTCGTCTGGTGCCAAATATTCTACTGGGGCTCAAAAGTAAGTAATAATGACATCCCCCCCATGGCTTTTTCATTACCGACACTAATATGGAAGCTATTCTTCATGTCTTAAGTAATCCCCAATAATCAAAACAAGGTACAGTCTCATTGTAAAACCCATTTGTTTCGCTGCTGGGGAAAGAAGGCTGTCATGTGCAGAAGTGAGGCACAATGAGAGTGACTCACAGAAGGGTTTTTACAAGCAAAGGACAGCTGCCTTCTCCAGCCTTCCTTCTGTTTTTTGTGCCTGTAAATTAGACTTTATACACCTCACAGATGCATAAAGTAACTTTTGGGGATGATGGATATGTTCATTTTCTTGATCGAGGGAATGGCCTCAAAGTGTATAAATGTGTCATTTAAATCTGTGCACTTCGTTGTATGTCAATTATACCTCAATAAAGCTGTTCAAAAAGAAGAGCAAATAACACAATGGTAATAAAAGGGATAATTATTTTTAGTATGCAAAGAGTCCTCATTAAAAATAAATAATTCAACAGAAAATGGGTAAAGGCATCACTTTTTATGCTAGTTTTGGTGAGGAAAACTAGGGTAAAAAGAGTTATTTTTTGTTCATATCATGATAAGCCTTTACATACCTCTTGTATTCTTTGCTGTTTTGAGGTATGTATACCTTCACATGTGACCAAACAACCTGGGCAAACCAGAGAGGGGGAGGCCACACCAGTGTGCGCGGACTGTGAGCTACTGTCACACAGGCCTCCCCTGTCCCAGCGGCGCCCCCTCCAGGTCAGCATTACATTAAAGTTACGCGGCAGCAGGTAACCCCTGAGCCGTTTAATGAGAAACATTCCAACAGATGTGAATTTGGGAACAATTTTTCTTGCAGTGGTGTGGGGAGTGGATTCAACAACACACAAACTGGAGGCAGAATGTTGATATTCTGCAGAGCGAAAATAACGTATTTTATGACTTAACCCTTTCAGCCTTCACAAGACCAGGCAGGGCTTGCTTATTCGCAGGACCAGGGGGGCTCTGGCGAGCACCAAGGGAGCTGCACTGGAGCCCAGGGAGAGGACAGGGAGGGACAGCGTGCCGAGTGCCCTGCCCTGCAACTGTGTCCTGAGCCTCTTTAAGGAGGAGCTGCGTTTCCTGGAACAGCCGTCCCTGTGATGATCCGAAGGAAAAGGAAATGATCAATATCCTCTTTGAAAAGGGTGGGAAAAGGGCACCGTCCCCTGGACTCACACAGTTTTTTCTAGCTCAGCAAGAATGACCAATGTCCTCTGGGCTTCTGTGTTCCATCAGGATGACAAAGGTGGGCCAAGGCTAGTCTACCTTTTACCTGCAAGGACAATTCTGGGACTTACAAAGCAGGTGTCAAAAATTATGTTTTAAGGCAAATGCACTCTGGTTCTGATGTTCTTAATGGGTAAATTTTAGAAATTTTCCTCAATGCTTCCTCATACCCTGAGGCAAACTTACTATAGAAAAATCTTGGCAGAAAAGTCGACAGGTGACAGGTCTCGGTTATCTTCAAGTGCTTAATGGAAGGACTGTGGAGTCCTTCCTCCTCTGGATTCACACAGATAATTAAAAATTTTTGTTCATTTGTTCACCAACAGCTAGCGAGCATTAAACAAGCAACAAATTAACAACATCTGGCCAAAATCTTTGCCCTTCCTAAAAGGTTTAAATCCTGTCCTCCTCAAGGACATCCTACATATCTAACAGGTATTCAGGAGGAATGAGCTCTGGGGCTCTTCCTAATGTCGCATTTATCCACTTCCCTGTAGTGCCAGGTTCTCTGTTTCCTACTCATCCTCCTGCAAGGGCCAAATCCAGCAATTAAGTCAGCCCTGGAGCCCCTGCCGAGTTGTCGATATTGGACTTTAACCCATGGAGGGGCTTTAGCCACCACGTGTGCCTGCACCCACTGCGGCAATGCAGCTTGGCCTCATCAGTTTCCTTTAGGCCAAGGATACTTTGGTTTTCAGCTTTGCTATAGGAACAGACAACCTCCCAGATGGAAACAGCCTGTCTATGGCTATAAATATGCTAACCCCAGGGATTCCTAAGGAAATACACACTCAGTGCCGAAGGTTCCAAGTCTGCCCTGAGCCTAAGGAACGTGGAAGTGCAGCCCCTGCCTTCACACTTAAAATAATAAGGTTCTTTACTGGAAGCACAGACACCCAGGCTCCGTCACTGTCTTTTCCTGGAAAACCAAAGACCTAGAGAGACGTGGCCACCAGGGCAGGCCCTCGGGATTCTACGGCCGGAGTTCCTTTTCCCCGATTCAGTTTCCTGACGCCTGTGCGAAGAGTCCAGACACAAAAATGGCTATTGTCCCCTGCTAACTAAACGAGATTCCAGACATGAATAAGCCCTGAAAAACGAGTTTCTGCCCTATTTTTGTCCAGTTTGGGGGTCCTTCTGAGAATACTCAGGTGAGGAAAAAACAAGTCACATATTTTTATCTTGGAATATTGTGAAATAATAAGACTTTAAATAGAGCATCACTAAACCTGCACTTTGGAAAGAAAATTATTGTATTTCCCCGATTCCGACACACACCCTCGCCAGCCCCCACATTCTTCATGTTCCTGATATTGGGACACATCCTATAGTCAGAGCTTACGTTTATTGTCATGCTCCTTCCTCTTGGAAATAAAAAAAAAAAAAATCCCTGCTGTTAAGTTGATTCTTTATCTCCAATTGACAGTGTCTCAATTAGGGGAATGTGACATGTGTTTTTCACCATGCAACTATTTAAATATAAATATGTTCGGTAACTGCAAATGGTGGCTCTAATGGGTTCTGTCATGAACACTCAGTAATTCAGAAAAGAGGTGCTTTCTGTCCTGTTCAGTCCGTCTTTCCCTGATTTGTGGTTCTGTTTTCTCCTTCTAGGAATCCTAGGTGTTTCTTAGCTCACCTTGGTTTTATTGGGCTTTTTACATTGCTTATTGTTACATTACGCCTGTATTAGGCTTTTACATTGCCCTTATTATTTGCAAAAAGGCCTCATTCTTTGACCATGCCTATGTTCAACATTCACTTTGAAACAAAATTTTTTTCCAAGTGATTTTTCCAGTGGTTTTCTCCCTCTTAATGCTCTGCAAAATGCCAGCTGCCCATGGATATTTCTGGAATCGGCTGCTTGGATCTGAAGGCCCTAGACTTGTGCAATGATTTTGCCATTGTCCTGGCTATGGATGAAGCATTTTGATGCCTTTTGATGCCTTTTGACAAGAAGAGGCACAAACCAGCTGGACCCTGAGCTGCAAATGGATCTCAGGATGGGCAGGACTGAGGTGTCACGTGACTTCCTGTGCAAGACCAGTGACCACCTCGGTATTGCCTCTCCACTGCCCGCTGCCCACCCCCAGGCTGTGCAACTACTCTAGAGATGTTGCTACTGAATCATTTTAAATGGACCAGTCACTCAACAACATGCACTTTGAAAGTGACCCCCATGTGTCCACCACTGTGTTGGGCATCACAGGGACCATCAGGACAAGCCTTGGCATAAAAAGGCTTTGCTTTGTTTTTCAAGCATAAAGGTTTTAATCTCAGGGGCCATTCATTTATTACACAAGGACATGTTATATGCACAGGAGTTCTCAGGGTATAAGAGAAAAACAAAGGAAGAAAGCGTGGCTCCCCTAACACTACTTGGTGCCTTGTCCTCTGTTAATCTAGATCCCTATATCAGGACATTGTCGTCATCTCCCAACTGCTGAGGTGTTAGATGCTAACAGTTTATAGCTGCTTATTTTTCCAGAGAACTGTCTTTGGCCACTGGTTTCCCCTCGTCCTGAAATACCTGGCAGTTTGCACAGCTAATGAGTGTCTGATTCAAGACTATGAAAGGCTGGTCCCCTTGCCTTGCAGCAGGATAACCCTGTGGTGCTGTCATGCTCCCCATGGATCAGGCTGGGACTAGACCCCAGGCCACACCACATCTTCACCTGGCTCTTTCTCCTGTCCCTGTCCCTAGGAGCACTCCTTCAGTAAATAATTTGCTGAAGAATTCTGGCCTCAGGCCTCTGCTTTTAGGAAAACTCACCTATTGTAAACACTTTAACTCTTAAAGAAATTTACAAATAAAAACAAGGATGGGAGGGAAAATGTGCAAGATTATTCTTTATGCAGGGATGTTGGTGGCAAAAAGCAGGACCAGGTTTCAGGCCTCACTACGCAAAAGAAACAAAAATACCATCCCTGAGAGGGCTTCCTGCCTTCAATCCTGCCACCCCTGGTCTTTTTAGAAGAAGCCCTCAGTGGCATTCCTCTGCAACAAACACTACACACCATGCAGCCCCAATAGATGCCAAAAAACTGGCCAGGAGCTGCAGAGGCCACCATTCCTTGGGAGGGTGGGATCAGAGGCCTGACCCACTCCAGAGGGAGAGGAAACCTCAGGTCCCATTCAGAAGGAGGAATGCCCAAGGGGCTCTCCCAGAGGGGAGTGGCCTTCAAGAGGTAGGCATGCAGTGACTCTGGAAAACTTAAAGGGTAGCTGACTAATTGCTGAAGGCTGAGTGCTTTCTCCTGGGATCCTAGCCTCAAGAGGACCCACACTTCCGTGAGTTTTACCTCCAGAAGCTGCATCAGGCTCTCAGGGTGAAGATCAGAGAAAACTTCCCTTCTGCTTCCGTAGGGAGAGAGGGAAAGTAACTATTTGGAAACATGCACAGAGCATTCTGTCCTTAACAAAGGCTGGCCCTCAATGAAAACTATTTCACCATAGCCTTATCCAACCTGGGTTAGGGGAAATACACGACTCCAGCCCCCTCTAACTTCACTTTCCCACCTAAGGGAGGAAATGCTGAGAAGCATTTGTGCAGGTCACAACCCAGAGGCACAGACCCACAAAAAGACTGGAATCATAGGATTACAGAATGCTTTCTCTCTCTGCACAACTTGCCCCACATCAACAGGGCTCCAGTGTAATAACAAGGGATTACAACTGAAAGAACTGCAAATGTCAGACCTTATTTAAGAAAAAGTCTCTAGGGAAACTCAAAGACAACAGAAAAGACAAAAATCAGCACACAGAGGATATTTTAGACAGCTACAAGTACAGCAAATATAAAGGCAACCTAACTTCTAGCCAGATAAATAAAAAAATTACCCTTACACTAAAGGCCTATTTATTTCAGCTTCTTTTAGTTAATACATCATGTGTGCTTTAAAAAAAAAAATTACAAGGCATACTAAAAACAAAAAAAAAGACAAAATTGAAAAAAAAAAAACAAACAAGCCCAGTCCTAAGAAACAGCAAACATAAGAGCGAGACTGAAATATAGCAGAGATTTCAGAATTATCAGATCAGGAATTTAAAATAACTATGATCACATGCTAAGGGTGCTGATGGAAAAAGTGGACAATGTACAAGAACAAATGGGTAATATAAGCACAGAGATGAAAACTCTAAGAAAAAAAATAAAAAAAAAAATGCTAGAAATCAAAAACACCGCAACAGAAGTGAAGCGTACCTTTGATGAGCCCATCAGTAGACGGGGCATAGCTGACAAAATAATCTGTAAGCTTGAATATATGTTACTAGAAACTTCCCAAACTACAAAGGCACAGAGGAAAAAAAAGAATTTTTAAAAAAGAATAGAATATCTAAGAAATATGGGACAATTTCAAAAGATGTAATGTGTATAATGGAAATATCAGAGGAAGAAAAAAAAAAGAGAGAATAAATATTTAAAGTGATAATGGCTTAGAATTTTCTAAAACTAATGTGATACTGATCACAGATCCATGAAATTCAGAGAACACTAAGCAGGGAAAATACCAAAAAATTCATACTTAGGTATATCATATTTAAACAACATAAAATCAGAGACAAAGAGAAAACCTTGAAATAAGATGGTGGAAGGGGGGAACCACCTTACCTACAAAGGAGCAAGGAAAAGAATTATACCATATTTCATTTCAGAAATGATTGAAATAAAGGGAGAATGGAGAAAATATTATAAGTCTTGGGGGAAAAAAAAAAAACTCCACCAACCTAGAATTCTGTATCCAGTGAAATTATCCTTCAGAAGTGAAAGAGAAATAGACTTTGCCAGACAAGCAAACACTGAAAGGATTTATCATATGATGTTGACCTTGTATCCTGGCACCTTGTTATACTCCCTTATTAGTTCCAGGAGTTGTTTTTTTGTTTGTTTGTTTATTTTGTAATTTTTTAAATTTTTTTTTTTACAGAGATCATCATGATCATGCTATCTTTGGATATTTTTATTTCTTCCTTCCCAAACTGAATGTCTTTAATTTTATTTTCTTGTCTTATTGCATTAGCTAGGATTTCAAGTATGATATTTCCATATACTCCCTCTCCTCTTATACAATGTTTCCCCTATTATTATCGTCTTGCGTTAGTGTGGTATAATTGTTACAATTGATGAGTCAATATTGATACATTATTACTAATTGAAGTCTATGGTTTACATTAGTGTTCATTCTTTGTGTTGTACAGTTCTACGGGTTTTGACAAACATATAATGTCATGTATCTATAATTATGGTATCATATAGAATAGTTGCGCTGCCCTAAAAGCCCTTTGTGCTCCACCTATTTATCTCTCCCTCCCTCCCCAAGAATGCTGAACAACCACTGATCCTTTTATAATACTATATGATTTGCCTTTTCCTGACTATCATTGGAATCATACAGTATATAGCCTTTTTAGTCTGGTTTCTTTCACATAGAAATATGAATTTAAGGTTCTTTCATATCTTTTTGTGGATTCGTAGATCATTTTTATTTTTTATTTACCACTGAATAACATTTCATTGTATAGAATGCATGTACCACATAGCATACATCACAGTTTATTCATCCATTCACCTATTGAAGGATATCTTGGGTGCTTTCAAGTTTGGGCAATCAAGAATGAAGGTGCTATAAATATTTATGTGCAGGTTTTTCTGTGGGTAGACATTTCCAACTCGCTGGATAACTATTTAGGAGTATGAGAAGCCTATGTTTAGCTTTATAAGAATATACCAACTACCAAGCTAGGTATCTTCCAAAATGTAACATTTGGCATTTTTATCAGCAATAAATGAGAGTTCCTGTTGCTCCATATTCTCACCAGC